>JAECUM010039632.1:0-29499 GCA_016617855.1 Megalonaias nervosa | reverse complement strand
AGGATAAAGACAATAAATTGTCCAAACTTCACTTAAGGAATTCAAGTTTGTCAAGAATATGAATGACCACTTGCAATTTGAGACCCAGTAAAGTTAACCAACAAACTTTGAACAAAAGATGTTGTTAATGACAACTCCATCTGAAACAAAGCTAACACAAGCAGTGTTGACTCTAACCCTTGTATCTAAATCCACATTTGCCATCTTACAGATCACAAATACAAGTACATGTACCTAGATCATAGCAACAGGCTCATGGCAGCAAATGTGATTTCGAAAACTGAATGCTCTGGATAATTGACATTTTGGTACTTCAGTTACATGTTTGACATTAATATGTACAACAATGACAAATGCTCAATCTGAAATTCCATAAACATCAATAAATGGCATAATTTCATCTCTGAACATGTACTCTGGTAATTTAAACTACTGAAACAAAGATAACAGAAATAACAATAGAACCAGTAAATCTTTTTTCTTTCAACATTTTTTATCTTGACAATTTTAAGGGATTCATCATTTCTAAATTGAAAGTAAGATCTTTTTAAAATGCAAATTTTTCAGGAAATCCCCTTCATACATCTTAATGCCATGGGCTCACAGAGGTAGATGCCTGTAAAATAAGAAAAGAACTGATAAGCACTATTAAAAATTTGAACTATATGAGATAAGCCCTAAGACACACATACTTAAATCCTGAACATAATCAGTCAGTGCTCTGTAATGGTTACTAGTGTTGTAACTATGTTTCATGTTGTGATACCAAAATGTGACCCCACATTTCAGCAGAAGTGAACAAGATATTGAAATATATGACAAATAACACACTCTTCATTGTAATTTATCTGCATGTGACATAACATGTAAATGTACAAGCTGAATGGCTTTTAAAACTACCTGCTGTTGAAGGAAACTCTGTCAACACCTTTGTATTATAAACATGAATCCCCTCACCAATTGGATTGATAGTGCAATCAGAGTAATACCATACAGACTTTTGTTGAGATACATACATATACCAATTTTTATTGTAAAATTTTTAACAGGAAATCCTTCAAAAGAAAATTTTGATATTTTGTACAATTTAGTAACATTACCTAAATAAAACAACTACTGTTTGACTTTGTACCTGTTGGCTACTTTCTGGATTACTCCATTCTGCATCAAGTACTGAACCCTATTTGGTGGCCTTTTTTTAAGAGCAGCACTTGCATCATTGTTGGCAGTTTCTTCCTCAGTAACCTTAAGTTCATCTTTTGTATCTTATTTATCAACATGAATAGAAGTTGGTTTGTAGTAAAGTCACCAAGTGGTCCACCACAATGTTGCCTGATATAACAGTACTGACACTTTCTAGTATTTCTGTCTGAAAAAAAGCAATAAAATGGCATCTAGGCTATGATAGAAGCAGCATCTATATTTTGAAACTTTAAAAAAAGGTCTTTCAAAGGGAAGCACACTCTGCTGACCAATAAAAATTTCTAGGAATCTAAGATAAAACCATTTCTTCTATTTCAATGTTGAGTGCTGAAACTACTTGGTTATTTAGTGATTTAGCACCAGGGCATAGTAATAAAGTGCCTTGCCCATGTTGGCATTTATTGGGGTGGTGGGGGTAAAGTACGTTTTAGCTCAAGTGTGTGAGTGTGTGTGCACCAGAGATATAACAGCTTGGTGCGAGGACGTGTCCAGTGATTAAATAAATACTGCAAGGGATTACCCATTATCAAATTTCTGTGGTCAAAAATGGTGCAAAATTCCTATTCAGTTTCTGACAGTAACATTCTGTACTATCTAAAATAAAATAAACTGTATAATAATTTTGTGAAAAAAAAGATAATAAAAATTTCACACAGCCATGCCATTCCTAACATTAATATAAAAAAACAAACAAATGACTAAAACTATTTTGTCTCATCAACACTGCTGGCCTAATAAGAGTTATTATTCCAGGTGAGGATAAGGGGCTGTCCATTTAGTACATTTGAAAAGTCTTTCCCCCCCCGGTTGCAGGGTATACTTTTTTCTAACCCCTCCCCAGTGTGAACGTATACATTTGCTTAGTACCCCCTTCAAACACTGTCAATTTGTTTGCATTTCGAATAAAAAGGGAGATTCTTTAGTAACATGGTCTCCATATTTCCATATTTGCATGATCAAGTCCCTGTTTTCAAGCAACAGATTTGATCATTCACTGTGTTTGATAATCTCACTAATTCCATACATTTTGGAGTTACATTTTTATTTGTCCATTATTTCTAAAAATATTAAAACTGTACGTTGCAAATACTGAATGCAAATGACACAGTTCTGACTGCCATGCATCATCCATCCTGGAAACTAGAAAAGGGCACAAGGGCTAATCTAGTTGCTTACAATTAACTTATCAGTTATATATGTACTATGAAAAAAACTACAAGTGAAGACACTACTCTCTCTTTTCACACAATTTGTATGGCCATGATCGGACCCACTTAATATGCAACTGCAGTACATTGAATGGTTGAATTTCCTCTCATTGGCTAACTGAAAATGATGTACTGCACTTATTTATAAATTCTCTTCTTGATGCTTTTCATTTTTAAAATTGGTAAGGGGCTACAAACCAATTGGAAAGTGTGCAAATACTATCAGTTGTTTCTTGTTGGCTATGACAAGTAGGTTTTATTGTAACTTTAATAAAGTTTTTGTTATTAGGTGTGTATGTACTACTTGGTCTTATCCCCACCCACACATATATTCAAACTTCACCAACCCCCAATGTGTACATACAAAATGTACAGTCCTCAACAAAACAAAGTTTAATCCAAAGCCAACATAAGATTCACATTGAAACTAACACACGTGATCTAAAAAATGACCACTAGTGCATTCGTTATGAAAATTATTCAACTGAATAAAAATAGGCATGGAGTGTAAAGCAGCAATTATGTTGTGTGCAATGTATATTTTGGAGATGATAAACATAACAAAAAATGGTGTACTGTCCAAATGTTTATCAACTTGACATGCCCATAGCAAAATCTAAGCATAAAGTCAACAATGTTTAATTCAACTTTCAACTGTGGTATCATTGTGCTTATATTTTTTGGAGAAAATGAGATGACTGGATACTAAGCAAAAATTTGTAATAATCATCTACTTGTATACAAGCCACAACCAACCACATTGTTAATAAATACTTGCATGGTTATGACCACAACCAATGAAAATAAGAACTGTTACCTATTAAGAATCTGAAATCAATGAAAAACTCTTAACACATTTTAACTTAGATTACCAAAAGTTACATTTTAATTAGGTATGGACAGTATCATTTCTATGCAGAAATAACTGGAAGATTGGGTGAATAATGATTATTACTAACCAACTCATTGGTTTCAAGATAAGTTTCTCATTTTTGTTCTACATCTTTAACTTCCTTTCCATATATTGCCATTTATTACAATAGTTTCAAGATTTCTTTTAAACTGTCACAGTAATTAAACAAAATGCAACTGAATCCATGAAACTAGTTCATTGAAATTGTCACATAAGATACTTCATACAAACATACAACAGTAATGTCAATGTATTATGCTCTGCACTTCTTCTATTGCAACTTTAAAGTGCCATCAATCAGATTTTTCCTCTAATGACCGTTAAATAGTCAAATTTTGTCAAGCTGTATTCCAAAACATCGGAATTGTCTGTTGGAACTGGACTTGGATTGGATACATGTTGAAGTTAAAATATCCAACGGAGACTCCATTACACACAAGCATTCGTTTCTGCCCCTTCAATCAATGAACTTACGCGAAATCAGCCCCTCGCCGATTCTGTACGTGTCGGTCATCTTGAGTTAATTGGATGAAGACAAGTACATGTTACAATGCCAATGGCTTTTGACCGACAGAAACGAGTCTATGACAACAATGTTCGTAGTGACTGAATAAACGGAATTTCACTAGTCTTTTAACACTTTTTGAGTAGCTTGCTGAAAAAATATAGCATTGGACTATATGTTTTAATGGAACAGCCCTAATACAAATAGCTCCCCAGTTTATGATAGATTGCCATGAAACTTGGTTAATATTATTGTCATCACCAGAATATGCACTTACAGCAATCACTTTGGACCTGTTTGAGTTATTGTCTTTTTTGACTCACAGCTGAATGCAGTGTACAACAGAATCTTATGAATATAGCTTGTCTTGTAGTTTATGAATTGCTGTGAAACTTATTTATAATAGGGTCATCATCTGAAGATGTGCATAGTAATAAACCCTTTTGATGCCTTGATTTTTGTAAGAGTTATTACCCTTCTGTACTTACAGCTGGGTGCAGTATATGACAAAAGTTTGTGAATGCAACCATGCATGCAGCTTTTTGTAGATTGTTGTAAAATTTGGTTGATATTATTGTCATCATCGGAAGATATGAATATTTTCAAATCATTGTACTTGTATTATTTTCACAAAAGTTATGCCCCTTTTTTAACTAGACTCATCTCCATCATGGGGTAGGGCTGGGGTGTGGGAGAGGTGGGGGTATATTTATTTGAGGAAATTTTTTACCATACCCCTTGTTATTTTTTTTGTTTTTACAATGGATTTTGTTTTTTGGTGTCAGGACTAACTGTATTAAGGTTCAGGATTTCGTTATGGATTCTTGAAGGTAAATTAAAAAGTTGGTTACGGTGTTTTTATGTACTGTACAATAAACAGAAATTAAACAGTGGCATTCAAAAATATTAGATATAGCAGGTTGATGATTAAACCTAAATATCTTTTTTCACATGGAGAATATATGCTTTGTGAGTACTGTTAACCTTTTGTTTGTGACTCTGACCCTGGAGAATATATGCTTTGTGAGTACTGGTAACTTTCTGTTTATTACTTTGACCTAGAGAATAGATGCTTTGTAAGAACAGGTAGTTTTCTGTTTATATCTTTGACCTTGAGAATAGATGCTTTGTGAGTACAGATTGACCTGGATAATAGATGCTTTGTGAGTACAGATTGACCTGGATAATAGATGCTTTGTGAGTACAGATTGACCTGGATAATAGATACTTTGAGTATAGGACAAATATTACAGATAACCTACTGAATGTTGTACCAATACAAATTGAATTAACATTATATTAAATGAAGTATAAAACCCTTTATCTCAGATTCCTGTCATTATAATTGATGCAGTTTATTGAAATGTACTTGTCTCATTTGAAAGTAACAAAATTTGTCAAAGCATAGGGACCTATTTTTATATAAACTAAAAGTTGGGACTAATTTCCAACTTCTGAGAATTTATTTAAAATTTGAATATTGTTTACAGATTGAATAGCACTGCTTTGTATGAGGTGACATGTAGAAAAATTCACTAGCATGTCTATTCTATGTCTTACACTTCAAAACTTAACCTTTTTTAAAAATGTTTTAAATGTGTGCTAAATGTATTTTCGTGTCTGTCCTTATATGATTATTCCTTACATTGGTAATTTTGAACTTTGAATTTTACATATAAATGTGTGGAAGTACCTCAAACTGATTTTATAGCAATGTTATACTGAGATAGAAACAGAATGATATGCTTTTGTGATATATTTTGTGGAAGTTTTCATATGTTATCCTACACAATGACATGTTTCCATGATTTTTGCTTGCCAGTGTTCAAAGGTATCTGTTTACATTGCTGAGCTAAAGAAGGCAACATTTAAGTAATTTACCATATTTTCCTGTTCTCTTCTGTTCATGATATTCAGCATCCTTTATGTGTACTATCATTTTTGTATAAAACTGTCTTGATTAGTTTGAAAATTATAGACTTGCTTGGTTATTCTGAGATACCAAGACATTGAGTAATTAAATTAGAGACAAAAAATACCTCATACACTTGATATGACTGTTTCATTACCTTTTATTCTTGTTTTAAATTTCATATATACCTTTTCAATCTCAGGGATGCATGTGATATTATTGTGGAAAAAAAGGCATGCTAAACGGAGATAATATAAACTTTTAAATCTGAATGTTATTGTTATAATTTCCGCTTTGAGTATATAAATGTAGAGTTTTTGTATTGTACAACAGTGTTCTGGTTCAACTGTATATTTTTATTGCAATTCACATAGGTGTGTGAAATATTCCATTACAGGTAACTTGCCAACATTTGAGTAACTCAGGGGATGAATAAGACAAAAATAAAACATTAAATGTCAGAACAAAGAGATATGGAAAAGGATTGAAAACATATATATAGATAGACAGACAGACAGACAGAGATAGACAGACAGACAGATTCTATTTTTCTTTAGATTGGTGTAAATAAAAGAGAAATAGTTTTCATTAATGATATATGTTTTTAGACACAGATGGATGAGGGTGTGTGATAGCAATTACAATACTGGATAATACATAAAACAATTTTTATGGAAATTTGCATAAAGCAACGAAAGAAAATATAGTGTTTCTGTCATCTGTCTGAATGTCTAACCTTCACACCATGGTTAAGTTTTCTGTTGAGATCAGTATCTTTTTGAGAGGACTAAAACATCTTGCTAAAAGTAGGTACTGCATAGATGTAACAAAACCAGGACATCTTGCTAAAAATAGGCACAGGGAATTCAGAGATAGCCGTGACCTTAACTTATATAAGTTTAACTTGTCTGTAGCCCACAATATGTTCTTGAAATGTAACACAAGCAAAGTAAAACTCACTTTTGGATAAATGTTAATTTTGCATCACTGAGTCTATCAAAGAATGTCTTATTCGTTTCTCTGTGATCTTTCCAGGTATCATTGTAGATAATGACATCATTGATGTAAGCATTGCAATTATCTGGACCAGAGGTAATCATGTTCATTAAATGTTGAAAAGAACAAGGCAAGCCATTCTTCCTAAATGGCATCACTTTATATTGATAAAGGCCATCTGGATCTATGATACCAAAATTTCTATTGTCCTTTCTGTGAGTGTAATTTGCCAGAATCCTTTCCAAAGGTCAAATTTGGTGACATATTTTGTATTTCCAATTTTTGTCAATACTGTCATCAATTCTTGGTAATGGAAATTAATCTGTCTTGGTCACGCTGTTCACGTTTCTATAGTTGTTGCACAATCAAAAGGTATTATCTGATTTTGGTAGAAGAATACATGGTGAACTCAGTCACTTTTGCTTGGTTCTATCAAATCATTCTCCAGCAAATACTGAATTTCTCTTTTCAAACATTGCTGTTTGAGTGGATTCATCTTGTATGGATGCTTTTTCACAGGTGTGTAATCTACAATTTCAGCATCATGGTAGATTTTATTTCATTTGTGTAGGAACATAGGAAACAAGTGCTCATATTCAGATAATAGCTTGTCTAGTTTTAGTTCACTCTTTTCTTGTGGCTGTAGATGTAAAAGTTTCTGGCACAGATTATTCATTATTTCTGAATTCAAAAGATTAGTTTCACCAAAGTGACTACAGTCTGATTGCATTCCATAGCTTAAATCCTCATTGTGGGGGATGGTACAGCTAAATTGACTGCATGATGCTATCTCTATCAACTTACTCCTTTAACATATTTAGATGGCAAAGTTCTTTTTGTTTTCGCCTCCCGGGAGTATTGATGATACAGTTGAAGTCACTTACTTTCTTTTCAGCTGTATAAGGACCATAGTACTAAACCTGAAAAGGTATGGGCAAGAGAGCCAGAACTCTATCACCAAGCTGAAAACTTCTTTCCTTTTTTATTTCTCTCGTACCTCAATTTAATTTTTTACTGAGTAGAGTGAAGATTAGTTCTTGTACCTTCACAAGCCTTTGACAACTTATATTTGAAAGTAAAAACATAGTCAAGAAGATTAAAGAAGTTTCTCTTTAACAGCTTCAATGGTCCACAGACAGCATGTCCAAAAGCTAGTTCAAAGGGGGATAAATCCTAAAGATTCTTGAAATGATTCCCCAACAGCAAACAACAGTAATTGAACACCTTTGTCCTAATCTATTTTTATATCAAACAATATGACTGAATCATATTTTTCAAATGTTTGATGAAATCTTTCTAAAGCCCTTTGACTTTAAGGGTTATAGGCAGAAGACTTAAATTGCTGGATGCCTAATTCATGCGTAACTTGCTGGAAAATTCCAGATATGACCCCTGATCAGATTGAACATTGTTGAAAAGGCCAAATTGCGTAAACAAAAAACTTTATCGAAGCTGTCTCAATGGTTTTAGTCTTAATATTCCACATAGGAATTGCCTCTGGGAATCTTATAGATGCACACATTATGGTCAACATGTATTAGCTGCCTAACTTGGTCTTAGGTAAGGGACCGACTCAGTCTACCATAATTCTGCTAAATGGTTCATCAAATGCAGGAATAGGTTGCAGATGAGCCTTAGGAATCATCTGATTGGGCTTTTCTACCATTTGGCAAGTATGACAAGATCTATAGTATTTACAAACATCACTTTTAATTTTTTACCAATAAAAATGATTCAAGATCTTATAAGTCTATTGATCCCTAAATGACCAGCCAAAGGCGTTTCATCTGCTAGACTAAGAATTTCCTGTGTATACAACATAGGAACAACAATTTGATAGCTCACCGACCACTCGTCACTGGCGGATACCTCAGGTGGTCTCCATTTCATCATAAGGACACCATTTCTAACAAAATAACAAATGGATACATGTATGGCTTTAGTTGTGCTAATAGCCCTCTGCAACATGAGATCTAAGGATCTTTTTCCTGTTCGACGACGAGTTATTGTCACATTTGTCACCCTGATTTGAATAAAGAAAATAAGTAGTAAAAAAGAGTCACTGTGATTAATACCTTTTGATTGATCTATACCAGGAGCAAAAGTGACCTCATCAAAAGCCTGATCAATAAATGTGTCAGCTAAATGATTAATTTCCTGATCAACATCATTCCCAAGAGCTTTCTTTGCCATAGCTCTAGTACTTGAACAAGCTGGGTATAAATCAGGGATTTCTTTTTCAATAGGATCGACTTTCTGATCCAAACAAAGTTTGTCAGTTACAAGTAGATTAACCACAACCATATCTCCAGCTAGGTCATTGCCCAATAATAAATGAATATGCAAGGTGGGTAAAGACTTCGCTGTTGTGACTGTCACGGGTCCTGAGACTAAGTCTGATGACATATTTACACAATGGAGAGGAACATTAAAAAACCGCACTCAACTCCCTGAATAAGATCATTTTCATTAGAGGAAGACTTCTGAGAAAAAGGCAAAGTACCTGATAATAAAAGACTTTGAGAAGCTCCTGTGTCCCTTAAAATTTTAAAAGGAATATGATTGGCTGAATCACTCATGAGTGATATAGAACTGTTCGACATGCTTATTCTTCAATTTGTAGCAATAAGAAATAATGTGCTCTTTCTTCTTGCGATAGGTGTACGTAGGAAGAGATAAGGATTTCTTATCAGTCTTATCAGAATCATGTTTCCTAAAAGTTGTGCCAGTTTGAGATTTGGTAGTACTCATATGTGACTGAAATGGCGTTTCAGCAAATTCTGCTGAGTGGAATACTTACTGACAAGAGGAACTTTGTGAGTAAAGGAATAGTCATCAGCTGTACAAGTAACATTTTCTAAAGTTACTTCCTCTTGCTCATCAAGGTAGGTTTTAACGTCACTATGGACACAATTCCTTAACTCTTAGATTTCTCTATGTACTTGAATCAGTTTTTTTACCAAAGGCAGAAGCTCTTTCGCTTCAACTTTAAGGTTCACCTAACAATATATCCTAAAACCTAGTTCCGAAGGACAAAAACTGAAAGGCTCTAGAAAAATTAAAGCCTTCACTTCAGAAAAGATCATGGTGTCTGGCAAGCTGAAGCATTTCATTTTTCAAGGATTCTATCCATTCCTGGGTAGGATTTAAAATAAAGTTGTCCACTTTAGATGATATTGTAAAAGCTTTGTTTCACTGTTGATGTATCAAATATGTGAAATAATACTTTGAACACAGAAAATTCAGAAACTTACTGAAATTTCAATTTCAAAAACAGTTTTCTGAAATATTCTATTGAAATTCGTATCCCAAGGACAAGCCCCCAATTTTCTATTACAAATTTTATGGTCTTAAACTAAGTGACAGAAAAGAGCAAAAACGAACAAGTTTTGTAAAATCCAACAAATAATTTATTTCCCTTGAATGCCAAGTGAAAATTTAAAAAGAATATACAGTTTTGTTTTTAAATCCGAAATAGTCCAAAACGTTCTGTCACCAGTCTTTATGAATAAAGTTTTCATTAATTCCAGTGATGTTCGAAATAAAATCCAGCTCGGAAGGTGTTGATGTGCCTGCGGTCTTTAATGTCCTAATGTACCAGTGGCCTGAAGAGTGATGATGTACTAACAGTCTTCCAAGTCATCACAATAATATAATCCAAGATCTTCTTGTCTGAATTCACTACGATTACAAAACTAATGTTTCTTTCCAAGAATACTATTGAGCACTTTGTAATTCCAGAGAATACCATTTTGAACAAATAATTCCACTGAAATCAAAAACTGAACACAACAATACAAATGATTCAGCTTCTGATATTGTTGTAAGAATTAATAATTTCTCAAGTAAACAAGGTTATAAACCCCTCTACTTGACCTAGGTCGCAATTACCATTTTCTGGAAATGCTGTCACTTAATGGAATTTTCCGTTCTAGAACATTCCAAGTTGTTAACAAGATAAAATCTGTTGCAAAAAGTATAATAAGAATGTGTTAAACATCAGGTAGACCAGGTTATTCAATGGAGGAATGCCAACGTTCCAGACTCATACTAAGATAAACGTGTTTACATTAATAAGAATCTGAATACTTAATCCACAATAATAGGAAAAATATTAGTTATATATTCTATTGTCCACAAAACAGATGTTACCGGTCAGGTACAAAGTGAGCTTGATTTTTGGACAAGATCAAATCCAAGTTTAAAAACCTAACAAACGATACAAATTAAATATACATAACACGCCTCACATTCAACAGAATACATCTTCAAAAATAGACTGTGTTACAAGGCATACGCCACAGCCTACACCAACCTATTGAACAAACTAGACCGAATTCAGTATCAAGCTCTTGCTATCTGTACCGGTACACCCGGCAGCTGCTCTGGTGAGGAGTTACAAATGCTAGCAGGAGAACAACCTCTCAAACTAAGATGAGAGGAACTACTGAGGTGTGCAAAAGGATCTCAATCCACAATTTTCATCCTACCAGGATTTTTCACTGAAAGATGAAATAAACCCTTTAGACACAAACTGATTCCAAACCTACCAGTGGGAAAAAAAGATCCATGAGCTACAAAGGGAACTAAAGATCTCCAACTTCTAGGCAGAACAGACTAAAATCTCCCCATCCTGCCCCATGGACATGCAAAACCCTGAAAATAAAACTTAATGTTCTTACATACAGGGCAAAACATGAACAACTACTTGTCGAACTAAGAGCCAAAATATCCTCTCTGAGCTAAAAGGTAGCTGTGCGGTTATAGCGAAATTTATACAGACGGTTCAAAATCAGCAGACCAAGGATGTACTGCAGCAGCAGTGGTAATTCCAAACGAGGGCATCATTTTGGAGGCAAGACCACCTGATAGCTACTCCATTTATACAGTCGAGTTCCGGGCAATAAGCGAACACTTAAATGGATTACAAACACCCAGACAACAAAAGCAGTTATAATTAGTGACTCCCTTGAACGACTACAAAAACTGAGGGGAAAAAAATATTAAAAAAAAAAAAAAAAAATTAAACGCAACAAGACAAAGAATGGGCAAACAATTAAATGGGTTAATCTCACATGTCTGTTCTAGGTGATTGGGAGCTCAGCCATCAGAAAGGGGCTTGGTCGAATGGTCCTACGAAGGGGCCAGGTGCACTGTCTAGTGGATAATCCCACCTTCGGTGGTGGTAGCAACTCCAACACCTACTAAGATGGACCAACACGGGCACGCCTCAACAGAATTACAAACAATCAAAATATGCCCTATATCTAAAACAACACTGATTGCAACATAAACAACAAACTGACAAATAATACTGATCAACACTCCACCCTGTTGCACGCCACATATCCACGAAACAAAGAACTCTTCACGTAACACTCTCCACAACTTTTGCACTATTCTCTCACCAACCATCTAATCTGTACTAACATAACATGCAACCCTTAATTAATTAAGTGTACAAGATGGTCAAATCTCTATACCATCAGGATCCGTCGCACAAGGCGGCAATGATTGGTTCAGAATACATAAACAAATCATAGTATCCACTCACCTGACCCAAAACAAAAGAGAAATATAAGGTGGTCCAAAATCCAAGACCATCGGGGCCCACTGCAGAGAGAGATAAATATCATCGTGCAGCTATCAAATTACATAAAGGAAGCATTAGTAGTGCTTGATTTGAAATATAAAACTCGGCCCATGTAAATAATACAGTATAAGGTGTTTAAAATACCAAACCATCAGGCCCAGCTAGACAAGGTAGCATAGACTGAATAAAATTAAAAGAAACTCAACCGATTAACAAGGTACAAAGCTTCCTAGTCTAAGACCGTCCAGAGCAAGGAAATCTATGTTAGAAACCGTTCAAAACTTTGATAAAACTCTAATCTCTACTAACAACAAGCCAGAAGTACAGAGACCTTCCTTTAAAAGTACGTCCAAGATACACTTTTCAATTTTGGTAAAGGATCAAATTCTACAACCCCGGATCAAGAGGAGCCTATGGTGATGTCAAGGAGCACTCCCGCCCCCTCCACCCTGTTTCTGCTTCTCGATAATTAAATTTGAGAAGTGTGCAGTGCACAGAGTAAAGTATCGTATGGGTGCCTGGTACCAGTACAACAATTAGTCAAGAAGTACGCGGTGCGTACAGTAATCTGTCGCACATGGTCACTTGTCGAACGTGACAATAATTCAAGATCAGTTAGTCAGATCTGTCATCCATCCTTGCTTGTGTATGATAGTGTGTGTATATTTCATACCCTTCATTTAGATCCTACCATTCTTGTGTGATTGTAGGTGTGAGTGTATGTAAATATAATCAGTGTAAAACAATCCTATATTTTGAAAGTGTAAGGGGTTTTGTTCATTCACACAGCGTATTGCAGAGTAATCAAAAAGTGGGTGTTAGTAGTAAAAACGTGGGTGCGTGATTTCATACCATTCTTTTACATCATACCCTTTTCGTTTGAGAGTTTGTGTTGGTATACATGGGTGTTGGATATTATATAAAATATTGGTGTTTGATAGTATAGGTGGTGTGTCAGATAGTATGTTTGTGTGATTTCATACCATTCTTTTCCATCATACCCTTTTCGTTTGAGAGTTGGTGTTGCTATGTGAGACACTACACAAGGTGTTTTGGTTAGTATATATCGGGTGTTGGATACTATAGGCAGTGTGTTGAATAATATATTTGTGTGATTTCATCCATTCTTTTGCATTATATCCGTTTCCTCTGACAGTAGGTGCTAGGATATTAAACACTATACAAGGCATTTTGGATAATGTTTATTGGGTGTTCAGTGGTAGATAACTAAGTAAATGAATAGTAGATAACTAATTAATTGAATAGTAGCAGTGCTCAAAAAATTTTTTTTTCGGCACAAGCCGCTGGCTGGTGACTTAAATAAACTCACAAGCCCTGACTGAAATTCCACAAGCTCGGACAGTTCATATTTGTCAACTCTCAAGAAGGGAGAAAAAACTTCCGATTTTGGGGGGTATTTCCACACCTACCTCCCGATCTCGTAATATCTCCCGATTTTTCGCAGAGAACTGTCTGTCAATTTTCATTTCTCAGAAGAAAAACCCCCATACATAAATAGATATATCATATGTCATTTTATTACTTGTGAATACTGTTGTGACGAAATAATTAATATCACACTACAAAGTGTTTTTTCTTCAGTAAATAGATTAACTTTAAACATTATTCACATAAATTTCAGATCTCTAAAACCCCTACAATAGTACTATAGTAAAAAAATAAAATTACCAAAAAATAAAATAAAATAAATTATCACCAATTAGTTTCAATCCATGATTGATCACTGTCAATGCTGTGTAATTTTCTCTGCAAACAAAATCGCAGCTCCATTTCCGTCAAAGAAACTCAGCAAGTAAACACCTGGCATACGTCTACCGTATATGTAAACTTTAACTACCATTGTTACGTATATGTAATTTAATTGCTTGTGTGTTAGTTTTAAATTCTCTTTTATTTTATTTTTATTTCATTACGTTATTGTAGTGATAACTTTATTCACTGGATTTGACTTTCTTCGGAAGGTTCAGTTTTCTGTTTTGACCTGATAACAACGCAGTTCGATTTCTACATTTATTTTTAGATAACTTAGTTCTTGACCTTGGTTCCGATTTTGTAAACATTGAGTGAATATGATTGGTCATTACCAAGGTCATGTTCAGCCCACGTGTTAGTCTGTTGTAAATAGTTTTGTTTTTAAATTTATTTCCAGTGTGTGAATCTGATTCTTAGATAGGGCTATTCTAGCATACGTGCAAAATGGCATTTGTTTTTTTTTACTGCGCTGTTCAAGTTAAGTGACCACGTGAGCCATCATGTGATCTAAAATCGCGGGTTAAAACAGACATTTTCTAATGGATTTGATCAGTCGTAAATATATACCTTCGGGCTCAAGGTATTTGTCTTGTTGTTGCCATTTGAGTTGATTTTCGTATTTAAAATAATTTATTCACCCTGGAAAATACTCTTCTTCAACGAAATTCTTGGAGAAAGACATTCACTAAATTATTCGGAATTCAAAAGCCGGAGTTATAGTCTTGGTGTCTCAACAAGGAACTGTTGACACATCAACACAAACTGGTTATAAGGACGTCATCGCCTTCCATACTGGAACTTCATCGAGATTCGAACTTGGATTCAATTAGAACTTTTAGTGATAAGACTTATATTTTTGAATTCTATGATTAATTTTTGGATTAGATTCACAAACCGTAAGTCCTATTTCATATTTTACCTTGTTTTCTAGGGAAATAAATTATTTTGTTAAATTTACAAAGCTTGTTGACTTCACTCTTTTCTTTTGTTACTTTTGTACGAGACTACACGTAACACCATGCTTAAATTAAAAGAAGGAATAAAACAAAATATACCTCGCAGTATATGTGCCCCCAAAGAAGTAAGTCAGAGTAAATATTTTATTTAGTAAACAGTGTTACATGCCTTAAGAGTTAAACCTAAGGAAATAAGGTGGGATTTAAAACGTAGGAAAAACAGTTGCCGGTATGCATGTTGCATGTACGGTAACTTGTGACTGCAGATTTGAACTGTTAAAATGAAGTCCTGGGCATCGTAAGTTACAACAAAATAGGGCATCGTTATTTGCCAATCAAATGCTGGTGCTTATATACACACACTGTAGATCATAGTTTCTCTGAAGTATGTCCGAAGGGCAGTTCTTTTCACCACATAAATGCAATGATAAGGATTAACTGTTAATTAGTCACACTGGCCTTATGCTTGTGTTCTTAAGTCTACCCTTGAGCTATAATGCAGTTTAGTCATAGCTGACCAGAATAAGAAAAAGGGGCTTGTCCTGGGGGAAAATAATGCGTGTCACAAGGAAAAATGGCGCGTCCATGGGCGCTCGCACATTGAGGCAAGGGGGTGGTGGCAATAGTCGCCTCCCCCAAGTTCACTTTTAAACATGTTTTGGCCTACATCCGTCAAATTTCATGGCTGACCACTACTTCCCCACCCCCAAAAAAAGAAAAGCTTCTGCGGGCGCCTCAGGCACGTCCTTTGAGAATTTCACCCTTATTGAACCTGGAATATCGGTCAATATTTATTGAAACCGGTGCTTAAAAACTGCACTCAACTCCCTGAATAAGATGTCCTGTTGGACAAGTAAAGTCAATCGTAAACAAATCTCAAAATGGCGAGGACCAAGCAGATTTAAAGAAAAAGGACAAGTGCTTTGAAATGGGAGTTTAAAATCAAGAATTGAAAAACTATAACAAACCAGAACAAATATTGACAAAGAAACAACTACAACAACAAGACAGTGAAGATGAGTTTAGAAGAATACAACTCACAAGAGCGAGCTGCACGTGCAGTACAAAATACCAAAAGTTTGAAAAAATGGAAACTAGAAAATTTTTTCAAGATAAGAAGAGTAGAGAGAACGGAAGGATCCTTTCTAGAATGTACACACCATGAAGGGACTCAGTTCCTAGATATGACAAAAATATCCAGAGATCAAGTACCAGGAACAGCAGATGTCATGGTTGTAATAAAGGTTCTTTATCCAGATCAGGTGAAAAGAATATATTCTATAAACAGAGAAGGTTACAAAGGATACATGTTGAGATCAAGGGATAAGGAGCCAATACTACCTTTGGGAGAGATGACAATTAAAGAGCTACCAGTTACAGTAAGGGAACCACCACCAATCCTGAAGAAAATAAAAAAACAAACGGGAGAGCTATATTTGAGTGACATCCCTCTAGAGATACCCCTGGAAGCAACAAAAGAAAGATTTGAAGAGAAGTACAACATAAAAGTCATATCGGCCAGATTGGATACCATTCCCTTGACATCCATCTACAATGGGAATAGGATATTTGAAATAGAAAAAGGCAAGTTAAGAGACGTGAAAAGAGCTTTCTATTTATTTGGGTTTCTGACGAAAACATGGTACAAAGGCTGTATTTACCATAGAAAATGTAATAGATGTGGGTTAACGGGGCACACCCCACATAAATGTCCAGGAAACATGGAACAGCAACACCAGCAAGAACAAAACCAACAGGACAAAACAGACTTAAGAACTGAAATAGAAACAACAAAACAGCAACTAAGACCCAAGACACAGCATCTAGAAAGCCAACAACTACCAAAATCACTAGAGAAAACATCTACACAACAACAGCAACAACAATTAAGACAGCCCAAACAACAAGATCCAAAGCATATACAGCCGAGCGCGGAAGTACAACAGAAACAACAATCACAAATTTCTAAACAAAAACCTACAGAAACATCGAAGACAGCCAACAAGACTAAACAAAATCCACAAACACAGCAGGGATCCAGCCAGAAAACAGACGTCCAAGGGAACAAACAACAGAATACTCAAATTAAAAGTCCAAAAAAACCAACAGACAAAATTACAAGCAACCCCAATAGTTGAAACATCAGGAAAAAATCCACAAAAGCATGAAATCAACAAGCAGGTAGAAATGGCTTTGACATTGGCAACATTAGGCTCGCAAACAGGGACCGAAACAGAGACAGAAAAAGAAAAAGAAATTAAGAGAGAAAAAAGGAGAGCTAAAAGAAGGAGAAAACTAGAAACGGAAGAACAATGCAGCAAAGAAATGGAGGATTACTTTTTTAAGGAGGCCGAAACCCTTGATGAGGAATGGATTCAGCGAGAAGCAGAGGACTATTTCCTTCAAGAAGAAGAAGAAAAAAAAAATATATATATATATACATATAAAAAAAAAAATATATACATATATAAAAAAAAACCAAAAAAAAAAAACAAAAACAAAAAAAAAATAACATATCATATACATACAAAGTAGACAACCACTACAAAATAGAATTAAATAGAATTATATAAAATTCTACAACACATAACACTTCAGACAAACTGTACCATATAGGAAAAAAATACAATATAGCACATCTTGACATGTAGGGCAGGAGGGCCTCCCTAAATGGTCTGCAAAGATCAAACAGGGGCAAACACCCTCCACAACAACAAAAAAATAAATAAAAACTGCCACCTCAAAACCTCCCCATTTTAGGTCCAAATCTCACTATTTTATTTGTTATTCTCCCTACTTGGCTTTTGAAAGTTGACAGGCATGCCGGACTCCAATTTCCACAAGCCCAAAATTTCTCCTTTTTTATTATTGTCACACAACATTGCAATAGCTACAATTCGAATATAAATTTAATAAAAATTAATTACACTTGAACACTATTACCATAACTGAAATGATCATGCTTTGCATCGTATATATGCAGTAAAATCTGACTTCAAAGAAACGTTGCCGCTATTCACAAACTTGTCAAGATATAATACATAGCGGTTTCAACATTCTCATTCAAGGAAATAATATGTAATAACTTTTGTTCTTGTACATGCATATATCATCTCTCTGATTTACCTATAATGGGTTATACCACTTCCTGATCCTACCTATGCAAACTACCACAATGGGTTCACCCACTGCAACCTTCAACACATCTCACTAGCTATTATCAGCCGCTTAATGTAAAACTTTGTATACCTGACCTCTTTTCCTTTTATTGCCGCTGTTCAAACTGCCCAAGGGATAGTTTTAAATCAGTTCCAATCATTTACAGATTACGGTTCATACATATTACATCATTATGTAACGGGCATAGACTGAAAGATTTTTTTGTTCTTTTGTTTGTTTTATTTGTTTTGTTTTTTTTTTTTTTTAAGATTACTGAAAATTGTGTTTTCTGGAAACAATACCGTGTCAGCGGGTTTGGGAGTAGAAAATAGTATTTTCAGCAAATCTTCCATTTGATTAAAATCAGATCTCAGTTTCATGTAGGACAGTAGGATTGCGCCGTGTCATGGCAGGTATGTCAACATCTTGAAAGTACATTTACTCATTTCATCAGGGCGATCAAAGTTTCCTCAGGCAAACTATTTCTTTTTTCGTTAAGCCCAACGGGCACCTCACTTTGAATACAGGACGGGCCAGAACTAAAATTAGAGGAGCCCCGGGAATCTGGCTATCGGATTTTTTTTAGCACCGAGTAGATAAATATCCCCATCTTAAATTCTCGTAGACCTCCTAAACTTTCGCCCCTTTTGATGATATACACTGTGGATTCTGTTTTTTTTTCCCATGTAGACATTAATAAGTGTTGGATAGTAATCAAAGAGAGGGTGCTGGATTGTGTACACAGTTTGTAAGATTGTGATCAAAACGCGATTGCCGGATTATAAGGTGTGTTTTTGGATTGTAATCCAAAAGTGGTTGCTGGATAGTTCTCCAAAAAAAAGTGTATTCGAGAGGATCTAATAATGTTAACATTATATTTCGCGCACGACCCCATAAATTTTCCAGAATGGAAACGGCCTATAACAATCACAAAGTTAGCATTTTCTCTTGTTCTATACGTTCTTTTGACCCTATAAAAACTTTGGACCCCATAAGCACTTCTTACTCTATAAACACTTTTAACCAAATAATACCATTCCCATGTTAAGGCTATAGACCTATTTAACTTAAGAGTTTCCCGTACGACCCCATAAACACTATTGACCCTACTAAAAAAACTTGTTACCTATAATATAATTCTAATTCACATGTCAAATCTATGGGTAATGTTAAAATATGACGTACCTATAGTGACGCATACTGAGGTCAACTCTGGCAATATTAATATGTAACTTTATTGAGGGCAGTCACTTATAGCAATGTTAATTATTTACCCCCGATGTTAAACCTATGGGCTCCTATATAATTATCATTTGACCGCCAAGTGTCACCTGCATGTTAACCTATAACATGAAATGGTACCCACCGACCCCAAGTGACTCCCGCATGTTAACCTATTGGCACCTATGCATCTCTACAACTTGATATACCCACTCCCCCAGCGACTCCCACGTGTTAAACTATGAGCGCTTAGACAAATGATGTGACCCTCAAGTGGCACATATAACCATTGATACCCATCGGTGTTACTTATACAAAACAGTACACACCCGTACATACGCTGCTGCACCTCCATGAACACCACATCCAGCCATCAAAATGAATTTCCAGATATTGTCACTTTATGGTATTTAGGCAAATGTATAAAGAGTACACTAACCGCCTTATTGGAATTCCAGCATAACAAACCCTTATGTCAATGTTCTGCGTTGTTTTCAAAGTGCTTTAATCGTATCAAAAATTTAACTTTATTATTCTTTCACGTTTTTCCCTTCAAGTGTAAAAAATTTACTTGTTTTACTAATACGCTCAAAAGTCCAAACTGGGAAAAACTCCATATTGTTATAGCAACAAAATAGCAGCAGGGGCGAATCCTACAACGTTTCAAGTAGAGATTTCGCTGAAAAATAAAGTTTCCTACGGAGATGAAAATACGAACGTCAATAACGTCAAACCGAAACTTTTCTATTTGGGTTAGTTTAGTTTTGTTACTTTATTTTTTGACTTCAGTGGGTTTTTTTTTATTTTTTTTTATTTTTTTTTTATTTTTAATGGCGTGCTTGTTTATGTACCCGCTCACTCACTCGATGTCGTCGCCCTCCCTGCTGCTGTGTCTGCCAATCAAAAATTTTATCGAGACCTACACGATACCTCGACCGAGGATCATGTAAATTTATCGTAATAAATCCGTGTGGGGTAGCTTGCGCTTTTGAGAAGAAATTTTTTAATTTAATCATATCCATATCCCCAGAACACCAAGTCTGATGAATGTTTCACAGAGTATGTATATCGACTCCATTAAACACAACTAAAATATTACAGTTAATTCTGATCACTTCAGGTATTTGTGTATATCGCTGAGTAACATATATAACATCAGTATTTTTATGTCTGCTTCGAGAAAATATCCCAGCTGGATTTAATTGTTTGTCTAGCATCACATCGTCGTGTACTACGAGATTATTAATACGTCGATCGAGATTATCCACAGATGGAGCTTCATCAACATCGGTGATAAAATCAGCAATATCATTATCATCTTCATCTTCACCAACGACTTCGCTTCTTCATTAAAATCTTTAAGCACATCGTAGCATCGCTGATCATCTACGGATGGTGCCACTAAATATAACTTATCCCACTTAAACCATCTCATTATTAGATTAAAGGTCACTGGCCACCTATATTGTACAAACGTGTGATATTATTATAGTCATAAACAAAACGCATTTGTTATGTATGCACACCATAAAAATGTTTAATTAGATTTAAAAATCCGCTTTTTTAAATGAAAAATCTATTCGGCAATCTCCGTAAACAATCGGTAGTTTCCGCGTGCCAAAAACGGATATGACGTACATTTATCCCTTCTATCCAGCCTAGCCATTCAAGTGTATAATTTCCCTACGTAAATGTCTATGTGATATATCTTATGATCGTGCTTTTGTACAGCAAATGTGGTGGACTCTGTTGCATATGGATGTAACCAAAAGAGTGATGATGGGAAAAAGGGTTCTTTCTTTTTCCAAAAGACCCTGTTTACCAGAAAAAAAGTGGATTCAAGCTGTTGGATCGAATAGGCTGAGGGGATGGGATAGATGTATTATTTATGTCGGATTATAGTCAATTTGGCCCAAAGATAATTCGGCCCAAGACAGTTCGGCCCAACTCGAAAGACAATTCGGCTCAACTTAACAATAGTTTGAACAAGTTCTTTTTCTTCAAACAACAAGTAGATACTATGTAAGATACGTTTTAGGAATAGGTTTTAGTAAAAAAAAACAACTAAATTTAAACGAACTATCTTGCTATTCTTTCAAAGAAAATAATCATACTTTGTAACGTACATATATATGAGAGAAAACACAAACTGACATATCTTGCTCATTCTAATTAAAACATTTATAAACATTTGTTTAATGCCAAAAATATATATATGCATCTGCACAACGACATTGTCAATTTAAGTCTTCCGGTCAAATTATCAATATTGATTTATTAAACAATAACACTTAACAGATAATATTCTACAGAATACGTATACATTTTTTCTAAGGGTAGTGTACATGAGATATTATAACAAATATATTTAATTTTAGGCTTCACGTTGTAGCACTGCTGCATATAATACACACTCGATTAAACATGAGAGAGAGAGAGAGAGAGAGAGAGAGAGAGAGAGAATAATGTTGAGCATTTTGTCAGTGTTGCTGCAATATGAAGCTATTACCAGCTAATTTTATTGTTTGTTTTTATTTTTCAACTTGTCTTAGTGAGTGGGCGCGTAAATTAAACGTTTGTAATTACTAGTCAATATCGTCAATCATATTTGCTCCATTATTCCATACAAGTAAGAATGGAAATAATTTTGTGTTGAATTTGTGCCCCTCCCCCCCCCCCGCCCTTTGCACGGTACAAAAAAATTTGATAAACATACACTTATTTGAAAATAAAATGAAAGAAACTAACCTTGCATTGTTATCATTTATTCCTTCTTTTTTTCATCATACGAAATTTATTAAAGAAAAAAATATATCCACGAACTCCGTATTTGTAGTCGATACCGGCTTGCGTATGCATCCTTACTGTAGTGTGTATCGCTTATGTCAAATAACAAAATCGCAAAAAATACCAAAAATATCACCCGATTGCTTGAAGGCACCTGCCATTCACGCATGATAAGTTACAAGGTGCAAACTGACCAAGACTATATTGTGTCCAGGTTAACTATACGACGGTATCTCGCAAATAAAAATCATTATTTTAAAATACATCTACTGTGAGTGCGAATGATAATCTATTTGCTAGCATGGGTTACAAAAAGTGTTATTAAAGCAAGTTATTGTTGTGTATACTATTTGCCATGCAAACATCAATTATGATTACTTCTGGCAAACAAATAGAAGCCCGGGTGATGGATAAACACAACTGGCAGCGAGCAATAAATTCCTTGCTTAAACTTACCGACAGGATATCAAATACAAAGGTTATTTTATTACAAAGCAAACCAACTCCGGAAACTGACTTTGGTATCTTTTAAGTGTGCCGATTTTTTCTTATGAAGTCGGCCGACATAAGGAAGCCAAGTTTGGTTCCTTTGGATTCTTTTAAGTGTGCCGATTTCTTTTTATTTAGTAAAGTCGGCCGACATAGGGAAGCCAACATTGATTCCTTTTTTACCTGTATTAACGGGAATTTTCAAAATAAATTGGAAAAAATGGAACAGTTTTGAAAGCGACACAATCTAGTGCGTGGTGCACTCATATCGATATAAGGCTGGAACTAAGAATCATGGACTAAAATCTGCAAGCAGAAACAAAATATACAAAAAGAGAGAGAATTTATAAAATGGACAGAAACAGTGAAAACAACTCACGAGAAGCACGGACCGCACAAGAAAAAATGGCGATGCAAAGAGTTGGAAAAGCAATGAGAGAACTAGAGAAATACTTCAAAACCAAACGAATAGAGACAGAGGAAGGATCTTTCCTGCAATGTGAATACCAAGAAGGAACACAAGAGATAGACACATCAAATATACCGAGGGAAAGAATACCGAGGCTATGCTCGGTGACGATTTCAATAAAAATTAAAGATCCGGAATACATACCAAAGATTTACTCCATCAACCGAAACGGCTACAAAGGTTTTATACTAAGACCCAAAGGGAATCAACCTATATTACCATTTGGAGAAATGACGATATCAGGAGAGACTGTAACAGTAAAAAAGAACTAGAACCCATATTGAAGAAAGTAAAGAAACAGTCGGCTGAACTACACCTTTCAGACATCCCATTGGAAATACCATTACAAGCTACCGTTGAAATTGGTGGACGTCAATCACGCACATACCAATGCGTATTAACTGTCTTTGACGTTGCAAGTAGATATAAAGAAGCAGAACCACTATTAAGAAAAACAGCAACTGAAGTTGCATCTGCTTTTGAACGAATTTATCAGCGAGGACCCTTGCGATGGCCACAGCTACTACAGGTTGATCCTGGCAAAGAATTTCTTGGTGCAATATCATCTCTAATGAAAACACATAATGTCAAAATCAGACGAGGACATACCGCAATTCATCGCGATCAGTCAATCGTTGAACGATTTAATGGAACACTTGCTGAGCGGTTATTTGGATATCAATATGCAAAGGAAATATCCACTGACCTTAAGTCCGGGGATAAAAGATCTCGTGAATGGGTTGCAAGACTACAAGTGTGACAGCTGCGTTAAATAATGAAATTACTCGTGCAACTTCCATGAAGCGCATCAGCGCGATCACAAAAAGAAAATACACCATCACAACGACGTGACTCTTCCTCAACCTGGTTGAACTTGAAGGGGGTAAAAAAAGAGCAACTGATCCTATTTGGAGTGTGACCACGCATAAAATTTCCAGCGTGGTAAGGCCCACGGGTAGACCTGCAATCTACAGACTAGATTCAACTGCTCCTCAGCGTGATTTGTACGTGAACAGTTACAAGTAATTCCTGGAGATACACAATTACCGCCGCCTTCACTTCTGTAATAGCAGAACACTAGCACCCCTACGTCGATTACATTCAAGACAGGTCAATATCACATTTTCGCGTGTGTGACCGAGATTACTATTAATTCTATCCACGATAAATTGTCTTGGACTATTATTTGAATACTGCCACAACATTTCTGTATTACAGCTCGCACAATGATTATTCTGTCGTTGTTTCAGTGACATGGTAAATTCAATATAAAGATTAAAGTCACGTTTACTTTTTTGGTCAGATCGCAGATAACCAGCTAATTTATTCTTGACAATTCGCTGTTAACTACATCATCGCAATTGATATCAATGATTTCCTCGGTCATTACGCGACCCATGATAAACCTCCGTATCTGAGACATTTTCCTGATTCTCGACACTGCTAGATAAACTAAATTTGACCATTCGATCCGATCATCGACAATCCAGATATTTGTATCAGAAATAGTTAATCCCTGTGACGAGTGAATCGTTATAGCGTATCCTAGCATCCACGAAGATTTGTCCATCGTTAATGCGCTCTCAACGGCATTCACATCAACAATAACAATATCATTAAGAACGAGTTTTTGTTTCTCATTCGTTCCTGGAATATCAACCTTAAATTGTTTTCGTGTATCTGCTGGGCGATAACAAAGCGGCACTGGTAACTCTGAAAACTTTTCTTTATGTAACAGAAATAATTTCTCTTCAAGCGTATCACGAACTATCTTTCGACTTGCAATTATCAAATCGTCAGGTTTCCATAAATTCCAAAAATCATTCATTGTAGTCTCTGGAATTACTTCACGCATTATTTCACATTGAATCTTATTTGACTACAGTCTGATCAATCTTTTAAATTCTTTAAGCGGTTCATCAATAGCTCTATGATCATCAGTTATCTCCTCATAATAATGTACAAACTTTTTCAGCCATTCGTGTGGAGATGATCCAACATAGGGTGGTGGTTGACCATGATCACCACACATGATAACAGCAGTATTTCTCGTCAGTAACCAATCAAGAAATATTTATAATGCTTCCAACGATACCATACATATTTCATCCCAGACAATACTCTTATGAATATATTTCTCACCCATTCATCGAAAGAAACTATGATACATACACGAAGTAACTCGTCGTTCACTTCTCTGGCGAGTCTATGTGTGGGTGTCAAAACAACCATATCAAAATTCCGAAATAATTCAATCGCACGTGTTGTTTTACCAGAACCTCCCGGTCCATTGAGATAAACAGTCTTATGTCTGGCCACTGGATCAAATACCGATGGAGCCGCTGATAATTCCGATAAATGCTTATTTTTACAATTATTATCCTCGGAAATATAATTGCCAGATTCAGAATAATTAAGAATCTCTTCTCTTTTTATTCTCCATTCGCCCCAAGACGCGTCATTTCCAATTTTTAGCGGTCTCAATGATTCTGTGTATTTTTTATTGATATAAAATGAATCTGTTGCGACTCTAACCGCGGTATCAGAAAATCTATTTATCATCGATAATAAATTTATCGAAACATACGCAAGCATCAAAGATCTTAAATGAGTGAACTGTGGTGATTCACCTTCAGTGTAGCTCACGATTGTACTTAATTTAGTTCCATCAGATAAATAAGCATTTTCACGGCTTATAAAAATGTTTCTTTCGGTTGAATAGGCAATTATAAAATCGAGTTCAGCATCATCGATGATTAGTCTACAACAATGTCGTTTGTGATCATATGATCCTCCTTGCGTAAATTTACCAATTATTATTCTGCCGAGATCTTTTGCGATTTTATTCTCAAAATCAGTTATATCAGGATTTTCATCATCAGAGTATTTCTTCTGCTGTGCCTCGCTGAATGCCGATGACACCAAAATTCCCGTATCAATCATATATCGTAATAAAACTATTGGAGCCCAACATTTTTCTGAAAAATGTCTACTAAACCAAACATAAAAAACCGGATGGAGATTCCGTGCTAACTCGAATGATTCAATACAGGCAAATCCGGTCAGGTCAAAATTTGGTAAGGGTCCATTTATCACAACTCTGGTCATCTCGTGTGTTGGATGTCCAAATCTTTTGAAATTCTCAGAACATTCTCCGTATCCATGAAAACTTCCAGGATAACACGTAACCATATCAACCGATATAACATCTTTATAATCGTATTTAGTATTCCATAATCCGCCATGTCCGTATTCGATACAACTGCGTTGGATATCTTCAAGAAATTCTAGTCATGTTGGTTTCCATGAATTTTTCTTCTGAGCAGCATGTGCAGCGACTGACGGAACGGTAAAACAATTACTGAGTAATCGTTCGACAGTGATTTCATCACCGCCATCAGTATCGTTCGTGTATTTCAACGCAAGATTTTTCATTTCGTTGTGGAGAGATTCTGTACGATAAATATCTCCATTAGGTCGTACAAACTGATCATAGTTCACAGATTCTGAACTCTGAAACAACCACACGGATACAGGGTCACTCTTACTGACATTTCTGTTAAAATCAAACATATCGCCGTTATAGAATTTAACAGGTCGATTTTGTGGAAATATTGTTATGTCCGAAGTCCACGCATGTGCATTATGATCAATAATTTCTATCGAAGCTCCATTTCTTTTATATTTCGATTCATATAAAATCTCTCCGGTTAATGTCTTGACACTTATTATAAATCTTATTTTTTTTTTTCTAGTTCAGCAACATTTTTGATAGACGCTCCAGTATCTTTAACTGTTTCTGCCGACTTTATTTGTTTACGCCTTAGATTCGTTAAACCGTTTCCTCGTTTCGCATTTGTGAAATGTTCTGTAACTCGCTCAGCAACACAATTATTTACGTGACAATAGTCACCACGAGAAATTTTCATAGGTGGAAGTTTATCCACGTTAGGTTTATCATTCAGTGGATATATCGCATAAATAACTGCCGTTACAGGATATGCTCGTTCATAATAAGGCCTATCAATTCCAGTCATTATTTCTGGATTTGAATTTTGATTTATCGTGACAATATTTCCAGTGTGGCCCACGCGAACAGGATCACGTTTGTCACGGATAATCCGTGTGTCGTTGTCTGTCGAGGCGGTATCTACCGTTACGATAAATTTTATTCTAAAAATATATTTTCTTGCAATGTCGAGATAATTAATAATTGTCGCTTCTCGCTTGTCATTCATTGTAGCATCGACAACACCATCGGCAACGCCACCGGCGTCGCGTACAATTCTGAATGTTGACCACACTTGAACTGCACCATCGTTGCGAAATTCTCTCTTGGCTTCACTGATACGATTAATTAGAGTCTTATTCGTTAAATCAACCAAAGCTCGCCTCGGTAATTAAAGGGTTATTCTGTCGAGATCAAAGTGGCTTTAGAGGGCTTAATCGCAGATAATCTCGCAAATTCCTCTACATTATAATTAGGTAAATATATATTTAAATTGAATAGAGAGAGTATATATATATATATATATATAAGGCAAGTAAGTATATATATATATATATATATATATATATATATATATATATATATATATATATATATATATATATATAATGATTGAATCAACGAATAAATGCAAGTGGCTTATGATTGGTTCTTCAGTTCCTTGTAACAGGCTTGCGTAAATGAATTATGTGGATGTCACATGCAAAGTGTTCGTAGAGGAAGTATAGGACCTAAACCGTGTTTGAAATGTGGTGTTGGGGTTAGAGGAGAAACGCAGCTGTGTGTGCAATGCGGTGGTAAAAAATACAGAGAGCTGAAACGATATTATGATAAAAGAAATAACTCCGATGGCGTCGGTAATGAATTTCCCATAAAAAGCGCTGAAGACTATCTCGCCAGATTTTCACCCCAACAACAAATTAATTTAGACAAATAATACTATTATATAAATGGAGCAAAATGAATTTGTGAAGCATCCCATCATTTAAAATTATGAGTCATCTCGTGATGGTATCATCAGGAACTGTTCGATTAAAAAAACAGTCGGTGTTGTTGATAATGCTGGTTATCGCAGATTTAGTGTTGGAAAAGAGAGATAATAATCTCAAATTCATCTACGAATGTTTTCAAGGATTGATCAAAGACGAACTTGTGATTGATAACATCAATGGCAGTAAACTTGATAATTCTTTATGTAATTTATGAGCTGTTAAACAGTCAGAATTCTGCGCGTGGAGGTACTGGAAAATATAGTAAATTTCCGAAAGTTTTTAAATCTGTGAACGCGGAGACTGGCGAAGAAATATTTCAATCAATCAATGCAGCTGGAAAATATTTTGATATTGTCACACCTTCAGTACAACGTGTCGTGAATAAATATACAAATCGGCGTATTCAAAGACATATAACCAAAAAATAATATTTCAGTATATCTAGAATGTATTAGATGCAGACATTAACAAACCCGAATTTATTTAAACTTGATTTTGAATTTTGTTGTAGTTGTATGCAAAAACACTCCGGTTGAAGGAGATAACTCTGTCAAGCAACGATTTCTCCGCTAGAGTAATTAAGCAGTTGCCCCGCTTGTAACTGAGTAATATTATGTTAATACCGTGATTATTTATTTGTGCTATTTCTCCACTGCGTGCGATCCCGGTAAGTTATTTTTAGCTCTTACAGGTAACACAGGTAAGATCATTGTTATGTTTGAGAATATTCGCCGGAGGGGATATTTTTCTCCACGCGTCTACGATCTTTCTTAAGTATTCATCGATGATTTCTTTGACAGTTTTTTTTTCAGCTCATCGGTGTTAAATTCCGGAAGTTTAAATGTTGGGCGATCTGCCTCTGACAAAGAATATCTGGACAGGAATATTTATTTAGCTGATAAAACACCGATTTTATCAGCATCGCTACTTTCAATTCCTGATGATAATTTTCGAAATCCGATGCTAATTTATTCAGGTGCTCTACTTGCTTGATGATTTCGCCCTTCAGATAATCGCCAACGGGGGCATACTCCTTAATATAACGGGTGAATGACTGGCGTAGTTTGTCACTCATTCGTTTGTGCTCAGCATTAATGATTTCGAAATGATTTCTGAGATCAGTTATTCGAAACGAATATATTCCATGATTCCATACCAAGGTACCAGATCTTCCTCCCCCCCCCTCATTAGGTTTGGTTCGTATTTCAAATTTGAATTTTGGTATTGATGTCCATATTTCGTAATCCGGAGTTTTTTCCAAGTACACTTTATTGTCTGTGGTGAAATCAACTCGTTTTGGTTCTGGTGGACCTT
>JAECUM010039631.1:0-15195 GCA_016617855.1 Megalonaias nervosa | reverse complement strand
CCCATTTTATTACTATATTTATTCAAAGAGAATGTTTCTAATTTTTTAGTATATACAGTGGGGAGGGGTGGGAGAGCACATACATGTCTATAAATTAAGTTTTTGCTTTCTCGCGAGGAAACATACGTTTCTTGGGTGTATGTGCAATTTGGATTTTTGACGTATAAAATAGAGGCAAACAAAAACAAAATATTGAGATGTCGCAAAATGCAAAATGTACCAACCGCAGTTATATAAAAAATGTATAGAGTGAATAAATTGGTGAAATATGTATTATGCATCTGTAGCCAATATATACATTAAAATGGACATGGTTGCCAAAGGGAAGTGTTCCGCGGAACCCTAAGGTATATGAAGTTCTTTGTGTTTTCTTGTTTTATGCTCGGGCTTGCTAGATTAAGTTTAGCATATGTCATCATATTGTATTTCCTATTTCTAATTTTGATAAATTGGTACCGCTCATTCTGAATCTAGAAGTAGCTCCCAGCCGAACGATGGTGCATAACTCGTTTCGAATTTCATTTTAATGAAGTAAGAGAGACTATTTGAACAGAAAATATCCTCTGCTTGTACATGTGTATAACTACTTATATCTTCTATATATTCATCTTATCTTATGTTCTTGGTAGTCTCTCGGGGCCGAGGATGGCATGTTGCGCGGTCTCATCGACGACACAGACGCGCATGTGGCTTCGGAGACCAAATTCCAAAGCACACAGCGGGTTGCAGGTGGGGCATGGGACACCAGTGGTTGGGGTTGGCTGGGATGTAGTCCTGTGACGTCTCTCATGAGCTGCAGCAAGACGCTGACGGCGGACTCGAAGGTGGAACTGGCTTTTCTGGACATGGCTTGTGAGTGACTTCTGTCTGAGGCAACGTGTTCCAGGTAGTGGGGTTGAAGGTCTGCCAATTTGATGTGCGTCTTGAGATTATCTTTGTACCTCTTGCGAGGGCGGCCATGGTTTCTGTTGCCCCGGGCTAGCTCGCCAAAGAACAGCTGCTTTGGGATTCTGTATTGATCCATGCGGATGACATGGCCAGTCCAACAAAGCTGGGTCTGTATTAGTTTGGCTTAGATGCTTGTTGTGTTGGCTATATCAAGGACTTCCTGGTTGGGGATTCGGTCCTGCCACTTGATCCGCATAATGGACCTCAGACAGCGCTTGTGGAATTGTTCCAACTGACTAATGTGCCTTCGGTAGACAGCCCACGTTTCACAGCCATACAAGAGAGACGTGAGGACAACTGCATTGTACACCTTCATCTTTGTTGAGAGACGTATGTCTTTGTGCTGCAAGATGTTGGTTTGGAGTCGTCCGAGTCCTTGGCAGGCTTTTTAGATCCTAGCAGTGATTTCTTTGTCGAAGGAGTCATCAATGGATATTGTGCTGCCTAGGTATTTGAAACTGTCCACATTCGTCAGCTGCGTATCGCCGATGGTGATGCTGGGTTGTGTATGGATAGTGTTTGGGGCGGGCTGGAAGAGGACTTCTGTCTTTCCTAGGCTAATTTTGAGTCGAGACAGATTGGAGGCTTCAGAGAACTTGTCCACAATTGTCTGTCGATGAGTCTCTTCATGGGCCACGAGGGCACAGTCATCTGCAAAGAGTGTTTCAGTGATGAGTCTTCTACCATGTTTTAGTTTTTGCAGGTAGGCGACGGAGATCAAACACTAATCAATCCATTCGATACATAATGTAGATACCAAGGTCAAGGTTACGGAAGGCGTGGAGCAGTACCTACGTGAAGAAGAGGTTGAAGAGTACAGGAGCTAGTATACAGCCCAGTTTGACACCGTTAGATACGGGGAATTTCTCAGAGGGTTCACCGTCTGAGAGAGACTTGCAATCATGTCATCATGGAAGAGCCGGATGAGGTTGGTAAAATTCTGAGGACATCCAAGCTTCTTGAGCACTACCCACAGTGCGTCTCTGTTGACTGTATCGAATACCTTCGTCACGTCCATGAAGACGGCATACAGATTCATGTTCTGCTCAAGGCACTTCTCTTGGATTTCTCTCACTGCGAAGATCATGTCAACGGTGCTGCGGTCTGGGCGAAAACCACACTGAGTCTCGGGGAGATTATCTTCTGACACTGCCGCGATAACTCTGAGAATGATGCGAGCAAGTATTTTACCAGCTATGGAGAGCAAAGAGATGCCTCTGTAGTTACTGCAGTCTGCACGTGTGCCTTTATTCTTGTAGAGGGTCACAATTGATGCGTCGCGGAAATCGTCTGGCATCTCTTCTTCCGTCCAGATGCTTATTAGCACATCGTGAAATGCCTCCAGAGTCTGTTCACTGAGAGCCGTGTACACCTCCGCTGAGATGCCATCCTTTCCAGGTGCTCTGCCACAGTTTATTTGTTTAATGGCCGTCCTCAACTCCTCTAGCGTTGGCGGAACATCCAGTTGGTCGAGCGTTGGTTGTTGGAGTATTTGGTCAAAAGCAGATTGGCAGACCGGTGAGGGCAGGTTTAGGAGCTGGTTAAAGTGTTATTTCCATCTGTCCTTAATGCCAGCCTTGTCCTTTATTAGTGTACTGCCATCTGCAGCACGCATGGGGGCAGAGACAGACTTTGAAGGGCCGAAGATTGACTTAATGGCGCAGTTGAATTCTTTGGAGTTGTTAGTATCGGCATAGTTTTGCACTTCATCAGCTTTCCTTTCCCATCACTGGTCAAGCATCATGCGGAACTCTCTTTGAGCCTCGGCTTGCTAGGATTTGAAGGGGTATTTTTGGGGGATGGAGTTTGGGTCATTCTGCCAGTCCATGAATGTTATGTTCTTTTTGGCACCAGTCTTGATGGGTTTGCTTCTTGGGGCCCAGAGTCACCGTAGCTGTCTCTCTTATTATGTCCCTAATCTTATTGCATTTCTCGGAGGCACTTCCACGTAAAGGTCCGTTGGTAGAGAACTTGTCATATAGGCTCTTCTGGAAATAGACCTGGGAGGAAGGTTGCTGGTGTTTGACAATATTGAAGGCTGTGCGCATAAGCTTAGGGTGCCTTGGGTGATGTGAGACAATGCGCATCTTTAGGGTAGTTTGGACAAGGCTCTGGTCCTTCCAACATTCCTGTCCTCGCATGGCCTTGGTGATGAGGACATCCTGGGCATCGGGATGGCGGACTATTACATAGTCGATTAAGTGCCATTGGCGAGATCTGGTGATTTTGTGTTTGTTCGCCATTCTGAACATTGAGTTTGTGATAAGGAGGTCAAATTCTGCGCATTTGCTGAGCAAGAGCAGGCCGTTATTGTTCATCTTGCCGACACCGTGCTTGCTAAGAACACCTTTCCATTGAGCATAGCCGCAGCCAACACGGGTGTTGATGACCACAGTATTATGCTCTTGTCGTCAGCTGGAACAGAGCACAATACAGAACTGAGGTCTGCATATAACTGCTCGATGGTTTCCGCCTGTGTAGTGAGGGTAGGGGCGTAGGCGCTGATGACTGTTGCATGGCGCTTGTGCCTGATAGGTAGCCGCAATTTCATTAGGCTCTCATTAATACCAACAGTCAGGTCCAAAAGCTGCTTCAGAAGACTTGATTTGATAGCCGGGCCGACTCCGTGGATCCTGTCTTCGTTTTGGGCTTTTCCTTTTCAGAAGAAGGTGGAGCCGCTTGCTAGCTCAGTCAGAGAACCCTCCTCTGCGAACCTTTTTTCACTCAAGGCCGCAATGTCGATATTGTAACGTGAAAGCTCCTTAGCAACTAGGGCTGCTCTCCTCTTAATGTCTTGCTACGTTCTCTTTGTCCATGAGAGTATTGATGTTCCATGATTTAATAAGAAGTTTCTTTCTTTGATGGTTTCCACCGCAGATGTGGATGATCTTGCCAGCCGAGGGAAGCTGGCCAGATTTTGAAGGGCAGGCTATTTTTAGGCCACCTTTTTCTAGGCCCCTCCCTATACAGGGCGAGCAGCGCTTTCTTGAAAAGGTCTGCTCAGTCGCCCTGGATGTTGCTGAACTACTCCGCTGCCCTGGATACAGAGCAGAACGACCACTAGTCCAAGCGCCGCCTACGTGCAGGTCTCTGACTACAACTCCCGGTGGTCATCTCCACCTGTTGCTTCGCCAGTTGTCCATCTTCGTAGGGCTTTGGTACATGCAGGTATGGAACGATGAGTGTGATGATGCAGATTAATGATAAGTGCACAACATAACCTGTGCGTGAAGGAGATTTAAGTGAAACAGCCTTTGCAAAGAGGCAGCCTCACTCTCTCGGCCTTGGTAGTTGAGACCCAGTGGTACGAATATTCGTCACGGCTGGGGACTACTTCAGCTGCATTGGATGACCATGACGTCTTCAGTGCCTTGTCGTGCCCTGCGTTCTCGACCTAGCGTTTGAAGATTCGCCTTCGTGGTCATTTGATCACTCAGTTGATCTCTTCCGCCCAGTCTGCCTTAGCTGGCTTTGCATGCAAGGATATGCAAGCTCCTAACCCACCGAGGGTTTGAGACCCGTCGCCTATCCACAACCGGGTTTAGCCGGCCAGTCGAGGCCGTTGCCCGTGGTATGGCCGCTGCGCATACTACAGCTTCTTGGAGCCACAGGTGAGTGTTGAGCGCTTGGTGATGGTCAAAGGTGGACGAGCTACTCCCGAAAGAGCACGACCTGCATCACCCACCCCCACCACCAGAGGTGCTACCCCTATCTGTAAATCTCTGCGAGGCACATGTATGCATACACACATACATATGTGAATAAATCATGATTTTAATTTAGTTGCTATGGCAGAATTCATGGATAGGCTTCATCATATTTGTTCCAAGTAGTAAGGGTGAAAAAAACGCGAGAGTGCTGCGTAATGTCGATACAGTTCTCAGACTATTGATCGCTGTTGTGACAGGTTGTTGGTAGAAAGCCATCAAACTTGAAACATACCCTACCAATTCGGTTACATGTATGTAGAGCATTCTTGGGTCTTTGCGTCTCGTTTACCACGGAGGGGGAACAAGTTTAATATTCATGTATTCCTACCTCAACGAAATTCCAATATATGTTTAGATCAGACGTTAGGCTGGATTTCTTAGCACAAGGACAAAATATGTGGAACGGATTAAAGGTTTTTTCCGTTGATTCACAGTCTTCAAGACGGTGTCGGGATGGCTGGTATATGTAATAAATAGAACGATGATTCCCCATGATGAGCCACGGAATTATCCTTTGTTGCAACTGTTACGACCACGTTTAGTTTGGAACTGTCACAGCTTTGGAATCTTACATTTTATTTTGCAAATTCTGTGAAGTACTATGTCATCTAAGTTTATAATTTATGAGATACTGTATATTTTGTATCGAGACATTTTGTCACCTGTGATCGATCGTATTTGGCTGAAATCAACAATACCAATGTAGTATGTAGTTTTTACATAACACAAAAGAAAAAGAAAAATAGTCTGCTGATTGCTAAAGAAGGTTCGTAACTATATCAAGCGAGTTTTGCAGTGATACGTTGTCAGAACGAACTAATCCAACCATCAGTTCACAGTAAACTCAACTACAGTTGAAGCCCCTGAACTTACAATACAGAGACTATAGCCATATTTAATTAAGGATACCATCTGACCACGGTAACACAAGATCGGTGCAACGATTAAGGGAAATGGGAGGGTCATATTTTAAAGGTTACTCATATTCTTCAAAAATATGGTTCTTTTGCAATTTCAAAATATTAAAGTGTCGATTTAGCTTAGCATTCTTAGCCTTTTGTCCAAAGTGAAATTCAGGAATCTATGAATCTTATTCCTCATGCCTGTAAAAAGTATACACATTTGCTCACGAGAGAGAGAGAGAGAGAGAGAGAGAGAGAGAGAGAGAGAGAGAGAGAGAGAGAGAGAGAGAGAGAGAGAGAGAGAGAGAGAGAGAGAGAGAGATGGGGTAGAGAAAGTAAATTGAACAGAGTAACAAATATTAAATTACACATAATTATAGTTGCATCAGTTCATAAATATAAGGAAGATTTCCATTGGTCAGAACAGAACCTTGTGATCAGACCCAGTTGCGTTTATTTCTGTATAAGCTGTGCGGAGGACTACTTTATACAATCTTCTATGGAGTAACGTCCAAAGTAGTGTAAACACTGAACTGGATGGCATGCACATTGCATGCATTTAAAACGACATAAAAACTGTGGATTTATATTTTATTTAGAACAATGAATAAATTGATGTGACATTACCACATAGCAAGTGTTTGCAGTGTTTCTAAATATAAAGAATTCTTCTTTGAATAGATTTGAAATCTGCCAAGAAGAACCTTTGGGTTACAGCACTTTCACTGCAGGTCGTTATAAATGAATTTAAAACTATAGTTAAATGGATATAGCGATTGAGAGGAGAGGGGGTTGTTGAAACACCAACATTATAACGATTGAACTCGCAGTCTCTGATAGTTATGATGACGATAGGATGGGTGGGAGGGATACATATCCACGAATATCCCATAGCAACTGCAATTTTCTATGTCTTGCCATTTGTGACTATTGGGCCCTTCACTCCCATCACTATAACCATTTTACCGATATTCTTAATTCCATTTGTAAGTAGCCCTTATAATTAGCCTAAACTGTTAATGAATATGAACGGTGACTTAAGAAAACGAAAATTGGTTACTCACGTGTCTGGACAATAACGATTCAGCCAAGTCACAATGAGCGCATGAAAGCTTCAAACAAAAGAGTCATTTGTTTTTCAAACAAAACAAAAAATCCTTTGCTTGCACTTCTACACAGATTATATATGTCAATTTAGAAACAATGTTATGACTATGCTGTAGCATGTCCAAAGCCTAACATTGGCATAATTTGTTTGATGCTGACGTAATTATTACGTTACAGATCGAGAATCCCCTGTTCTATAATGAGATACGTAGCAGACGCCCTCAACAAGAATTCATACACTTAAATTAAGCTCTAGAACTGATAGAAAATATCTTAACAAAATAAAATAAAATTAAATGATGCAATAAAATTTTCAACTATTGCAAATAAAAGAGTTAAATGTTGTTTTTCCTGAGTTTATCGTGGCATAAACTGACATTTACAGACTTACACAGCTTATATAACGACGTTCGGGCGTTATTTGCTGTGTGATTTGGCATGTTCTTAAATGTATATTGGTTTTGATTTATAAGTTGCCGCTACGTGGAAATACAACGACAGGTTTCCAGTGTAATGTGAGGGTGTTATGAACTGGAACATTACAAGCACATGTGCACACAGACACCTTCTCACTCTTTTGCTCCCACTCTCGAGCTCTCTAGGCAAAATGACAATCCGATATTTATGCTAACCTTGTGAACTTGAATGTGGTAAGAAAGAATAAGCAATCCTATTTGGAGAGTAACCACAAAAACAAATTCCAGCCTGGTAAGATCTACGGTAGGCCCGCAATCTACAGACTAGATTCGCGGTTCCTCGTGGTGGATATGACATTGAATTCTAGTGGTGGGATTATAAACCATATTGGAATTGTTTGACATTTATGTAACTCTCGATGCTCCCAGATGCACTAATTTTGACCATTCGACACTATCATCGACAATCCAAACATTTGTATCTGAGAATGTTAGTCCATGCGATGAACGAATCTTTATCTCATCTCCCTCTGAGTCCAGCATGGTGGTTGTTGTGCCAGAACATAGTCACCACCCCCCAAGGGAACAACAACTATGTCATTAAGAACTAGATTTTGCTGGGTCCCAGTTCCTGGAATATTAGCGATAGTATTCTGGCGACGAATAATCGCTGGATGATAACATAGTGGAACTATAAACGTCGTTCCCGCTGAATCACAAATAGTCTTCGTTTCTGGATGCAACTATGAGATCATTAGGGCGCCATAAGTTCCAGAAGTGATTGGTCGAGGTTTATGGAATTACACTTCGAATTATCTCACATTGAATCTTTTCTGGCTGAATTATAATTAACGCTTTTAGTTCTCCTAATGATTCATCACTGGCCCGGTGATCTATCAACATTTCCTCGTAATAATTGACATGGCCTTTTTAGCCAGTTGCGTGGTGATTCTCCCTTAAACGGAGGAGGTTGCCCATGTTCGTCACGCATGATAGCCACATTTTGTTTTGTTTTTCAATAAGCAAATAATTATTTCTAACATTTCTTTGAACACAGTACATATTTCCTCCCAAATGATGATTTTGGGAATATGTTTCTCATCCATTCGAGTTGGTGTCCACGCATCTCCCTTCCATCTGAAGAAGATGGGATACATGTGAGATTGAACACCTCTCTGTTTCATCTCCTTGGCAAGCCGGTGAGTTTGGGTTATCACTATCATATCGGAATTTCTCAATAATTTAAACGCACGCGTTGTTTTACCGGAACCGCCAAGGCCATTAAGATGTACCTATTTATATCGTGAAATGCGATCAGGAAACGATGGTGCCAATGACAGTTGTGATAATTTACCGTTGCAGTAATACTCAAGATGAAGTTTATAATTTGCAAATTTAGAATAATAACTTATAACCAGATGAACGTTTGCTGCAAACTCAAATGATTCAATCTCAACAAATTCAGCTAGATCACTGGCAGCAGCGAGACCGCTTTTGCAACTCTGGTCATTTCATGTGTTGGATGACCAAACCGTCAGATATACGGCTCACATTCACCAAGTCCAGGAAAAGAAGCGGGCACATCATATAAACTGAAAGTACATCAACGGGATTATATTTTTTTTCCAAAGGCCGCCTTGTCATAATTCAATACATGAACGCGATTTATCATCGAGTAGTCTCCGCGCTGTTTGGTGCCATGATTTTTTTTGTTCGGCCATGCAAGCATCCAAAGACGAGATTGTTAAACAATTATTCAGCAGTTCATCTGCGACATTTATGTGGTCAGTGTATTTTTAGAGCCACCTGTTTCATTTGATCAGGGAGAGATTATTTGGGATACAGTTTACCAGACGGCAACGGGAATTTAACAAACCTAGATGTGGATCCTGATTCCGTATCTTGATCAATCTGAAACAGCCAGATTGATGCATGATCTTGGTGATTAATATTATAAATTTGCTCAAAACTAAAACCACGTGGTAGATTCTAATAGTTATTTTTCGGCGAAAATATTTTTACGCTTGCATCCACGCATCAGCGTTCTGGTCGACTAACACAATCTGGTAGCGATTACTACGATAGTTGTGGGAATCATACACAACCTCTTCGGTTATTGTTTGAACTACTATCGGGAACTGTAATCGCTTTTCCAAAACAACGATGTCTTCCAATCTGGCTTCATTGTTGTTCACACGCTGTGCCCATCCGATTATACTTTTCATTCGTGTTTCTGTCAGTCCATTTCCATTTCCTCGTAATGCCTCATAAAATGTTCTGTGATCATCTGCGCCACACAATTTAAGTTCGCATCGTTTCAAGAGCATTAATATCGAGCTCGTTTCAAGGATAACGTTCGCAAACAACAGCACTCGTAGGAAATGAGTTTTCATAATATGGATAGTCAATGCCATCAGCATTCCCGCTGCAGAATTTTTATCTGCGAAGGCTATATGCTGGGCACGTGCTAGTAATTGTTGAACAGGGCCGAGCTTATCCCAGGTTGTCCATGTTGGAATATATCGACTGCCATCGTGGTGGACAATAAATTTAATTATAATTAAAAACATTTGATCATAATCTAAACGGTCAATAATCAGCGCTGCCCGTCGGTAATTTATCGCAGCACCAATGAACATACCGTCGTGATCTAGCCAGAAAGTTGACCAAACATAAGCTGCACCGTCCCGCTTAAAATTCCTCCTTGGTTACTATGATCTGTTCGTTTAATTGCAAATCAAACAGTGGGCGTTTTTATCATATTATCCACCCTATGAGAAAATCAAACCTGGCCGCGGCTGGTTTAATCTTAGATACTGTTTCATACTCTTCCCCAGTACTTTCAAACGATTTAATCTGATTTCGATGAATTGTCAAGGTCAGTTTGAGAATTAACAAGGGGTCACCAAATACCGGTGAGATTATAATAATGTTCATGCTATTGTTTTTGCTACATTTCACCTGCCCATTGTATAATTAAGGCAAGTTTTCTCTAAAATTGAATATTATCACCGAATATTATATCATATTGTCACGGGCAAAAAATACGTGTAAATGGCTTATGATTGGATTGAAAGCAACATGCAGAAAAAAGTGCTTGAATGCGTTTGGTGTTTTTCATTTATCAGGTGTGTGGCAAGTAAGTTCAAAGTCACAACCATGCGTGAAATGCGGAATGGGGGTAAGGTTAAAATCTGAACTTTGTATTCCTTGTAGTGGTAGAAAATACAGAGCGCTAAAACGATACTATGAACGAATTAGTGCCACAGCAAAAGAAGTTAAAGATTATCTTAGTAGAAAATCATAGGATTTTTACGCTTAGAAACCAGTCTTTTAATTATAAAAACTCGGCTGTATCGAAGTGGTATAATCAAAAGGTAAGATTTCAGTATTCATATAGTAACGTACCGTATATTTTTACCTACTAAACGACCTACCGGAACACATTGCGGATAATTTTATATGACACTTCCAGTAACAAGAAATTCCCCAGATGCCAGTATCCGGTTCAATGACTTCTCGAGGCTAAAAATATCACATGTCATTATCAGCGCAGTGGCATATTCCGACACAAACAAATGTACTGATAAAAGCCGAGGTAGGAAAACAATAATAAATCACAGTGATCTATACACAAATGTGTTTGAATAACATTGATATTTTAATTAAGTGAATCATGTTTACAACACGCCTGTTGTGTGATTGACACCGTAGGTATCTAAATGAGTCTAAAAATATATTTCTTACAACAGGCTTTGTAGTGTAATGGTTAGCGGGTTTGGAATCTTTTTCAGTGACCCGTTGGTCGCCAAGTGGAAACGGTGTTCGTGTTCGAATCAAGCGACGGACAATTTGTCAGCATTTGTAAAAATAAATCTTATAATTGGGTGGACAGCTGCGTTCGGCTAAGATGTTGAAATATCAATGGGCGGGTAATTGCAAAACACCTAACTTAGCCCAGGTGAAACTTGCCTCGATCTCGCCCAACCAAACAGGGTGTTAATTTTGCACCCTCGGTTTACTTCGGCGGGAGCTTGATTACAAATTAACAATTGTAACAAATTAGCAATCAATATAACAAGTACTCGTAAATTAGTATATGAAACATCATTCAGCTGGGCGTGGTCATCTCCTTTTGCTAATTAATTATGTTTGTTTTTGTTTTGGAGCCAATAAGGCATACATACGAGGCTCAGATTGGCTAAAGGCAATTTTAGAAAAATCAACATATTCCTTGGAACGGATTGTCCGGGTGGGGGGTTGACGGACTTTGGCCTGGGATGGGTGAGCTGTCGCCCCGATAAAAGATACACCGCCCTGCTATTCATGTGTATGCTTTTAACATTCCTAACTTTTGAGCTCCTTTTCGTTTTTCTCAACTTAAATTTTGATGAAACAGGTAAACTAAAGGCTCCAACGAGTCGGTAGTCCAGTCAAACATTCTGTTTTAATTCCGCTTATAATATGTATTATACGATATATTAGTAATTTTGAAATCTCATTTCAGTGATATTTTGCCAAGGGCTTTTACGGCCAAATAATAGCATACTTTCCATAGATGGAGGTATTGAGGGCAACTGGACATATAATACAACCGCTACTATTGCATGCAACCAAGGTTATACTCTGACTGGAAACAAAAAGGTTCGTTGTGCCCATTCCAGTCAGTGGAATCCATGCGGGTCCCAACAACTTCCTCAGTCACATCAAATTTGTAATACAGTATATATGATGTAACTTCGATATGCGTCCGAATAATTAACTGACGTTGCAAGAAACATTTAGTCAAGTAAATATCATGCAACATACTTAAAAATACATTTTAAAGTAAGTTCCACTATTTAATTACTCATTCTTCTCTTTCAACCTCTGCATCTCTGTCTCTCTCTATTTTCACATTCTCTCCCTACATCAACATCTAGACTATTCAACAGGATCAAGAATAATTATGTTATATTTTTAGATGAAATAATAACTGGCCACTGAAATAAATACGTCCATGACCCCAGGCTTAAGACATTGTCAGCTGTTGTCGTGTTTACTTTCAAGAAAATCTGTTGAGGACAAGCATGTTTATATTTGTGCAGGGGAATTCAAACGCTAACTGCATTTCCCATTTAGACACCAAAGCACCTGAACCAGGGGTGTTTCGGGGTGGGGTATCAAACATAGAATCCTTGTAATGTTTAAATTTACTTTCTGCGACAATATTGTTAAGGACTTAGCTGTTAATGTTAAACAATGTACAAATGCACACTATACCCTACGTGATTAGTGTACATACAATACTTTATATGTGTAATTCATGCCCATTCATTCAGATACCAGAAAATATATGAATACGGATATATCACTCACGACAATGAAACATAATATTCACAATGACATTCGTGTATTTATATTTATTGCAAAAGATTACAGATTGTAAGAAGCTATTGAAAATTTATAATTAATTATAATAATCCATTGTCATCTAAATTACTTCTAGCAGTTCCTATCATTTCTAAACCAGCGAGACGTGGTTCGCTGCAAACAAAGAGAAAATGTTCTTGACATATGTACACTTAATATCAATTATATTAACAAGGCAAATTGTACCAGTTTGTTCATTTTTTGTTTGGGTGGTGGTGTTTGTTTTTTAATTTTCCTCCTTGCAGTCATAATGAGTTGAGTGGATAGATGGGAGGAGGGTGTTAACAGGGACTGCACGTGACACATGAACGTGAAACTACATAGAAAAAACATTTTTGGAACAAGACACGCACTTTCAAATGTATAGTAATTACAGGTCCTCTATGTACTGATATAACCGTCATGACATGTGTGGGGGAAATGGTGGATGGAGACAAATAGATGTGACTGCCATATTAGCCAGCACAGTATAATGGAACCTATTCCTCCAATAAAACAATTACAGTTAAATAGAGTAAACAAAATTCAGGGTATTTTGCTTTCTTCTTATAAAGAAAAGTATATATGGGGATTGAACCTTACACATTGTTGTAAAACTAAATTTTATCAGCATTGCATTTGCTACATTATTGTCTTCAATGGAGTGACAGATACAACAACAAAAAATAATAATTAAAATATTACAAGAAATTGTAATTATTACCTTCCTCACTCTATAGGCAATACGTTAGATACTAAATGTCTTTTTCTCTATGTGTATTGCAAACGGACTTTTGCAGGAGTTTATGTGAAGCATGTCCATGCAGTGACCATTGGATTTACATGCTTGGGTATATAATTTGCTACATGTTTATAACTTATTCACTGAAAAGATGTAATAAATTTTAATTTGTTTATAATTTATAATTTAAATATTTTTTTCTGTCCTGTATTAATCAAGTCAACACTAAAAGAAGATTTATTTAATTTTCGCAAGAGTACATTACGGTAACAAGTCAGAAATGTGTTCACCTAAATAAACTACCTTAGTTGCACCTCAGAACAATAAATATTAACATAACAATGGCAGCATGCCAGATTTTATACTCTGATAACACTATAACATCCTTTCCTATTATGATTAGAGATCCTTTCTTAATTGTTGTCAATTCAATTCTTTATAATGAATTTACTAGTAGTTGAAACATGTACAATACATCTTAGCATCCAGTCTCTCCTAAACATGAGAGATGAAGCATTACATGATCAGTTTTATAATCAGATCCAGAAAACCCTATGAGTAGCTAAACATGAAGCATTTTTTTTTGTTCTACACATTTACATGCACATATTATTAACCTTTTGTGTAAGCAATGTTCTTGTCCTATTATTCAAATGTGTGTGTGTATGTGTGTATTTGAGAGAGAGAGAGAGAGAGAGACAGAGAGAGAGAGAGAGAGAGAGAGAGAGAGAGAGAGAGAGAGAGAGAGAGAGAGGGGGGGGGGGGGAGGAGGGAGAGAACATGTACATGTATACACGTTTTCTGACGGAATTTAAAGATTCGGTCTCACGACGGGAATGTACATGTAAGGCACGCTGTTAGATACCCCTCTCCTCACACAAAACAATCACTGAGTGAAAAATCGATCAGTCAAGCATGAACAAATTTGGAAAGCAAATGAAATCCTTGTCCAAAGAAAGTAGTAATAAAACTGATTCAAAACAATGCATTAAGACATTTGACAAGTGGAGAACACTTTATAATGTAGGCATTGACCGTCTTGTCCAACAACAATTTTGGCGTTTCAGTGTTGAATGACAGTTCTAACTTCTCCATAGACCAAACTGGTCTCACAGATGATATGCCCCATTCGGTTTTTCTGACAACTATTCGACGTTTTTTTTCGGAACGTGAACAAGGTTGCCGACCTTTACGTATTGTCTCGCTCGTGCGTACGCCATTTTGTTTGCTGTAGATATTTATGTTAAAACCACTTGACTCATAGACCTTCCACTAAACGAAGATGAATTAGCCTTTTATGTGATCATATAAAATTTCATTTGCAGTTCGCGACATGTAAGTTTCAATGAAATGCATTTTCTCTCGTTTAATTAACAATTAACAAAAATCGAACGTTCGCAAACCGCAGGATTTTATGCATTATTTCAGCTTATAATATTTTGACACATTAAATAAGTTTCATGAACTTTACAATGTATAACATTGCATACACTATGCACTAGTGTGCCCTTTAAACAACAATGGTACACATTGTATAAACCACACATAATTTCAGCAAATCAGTGGTTCCGTTATGAAGCGAATAAAAGTGTAACATTGGAGAGTGATTAGCTTCTCGAATAGAGATCCTGACCTACTGAGAGCAATGAAATTTAAATTCCCTCGGATAAGGTCATGCAAAAGTAAGGAGAAAAATGTTAACGACAAAAATAATACCCCTTCAAAGCTCTCTTAAGTCAGAGTCTTAATCTATATTAGTATGTTTCAAATTATATTTTATCTTTACTTATGCGCTTATTATTACCCAACATTATTTTGCAGTGTAGCCTGCAAAGGGTGAAATTAGAAGTAAGTTAAGATAATGACAATTTATACTATTCACTAATACAAGCATATTATATAAACAAAAGTAAAATGCAATTTTATCTTGGCTGAGGTACACTAAGTAAATATGCATTATCATCAACTCAGGATCCCAC
>JAECUM010039630.1:0-33022 GCA_016617855.1 Megalonaias nervosa | reverse complement strand
ATATATATATGCAACTGACGGGGGCCCCTAGTAGCCGAGTGGTCTAAAGTGCTCACTGTTTCGGATTACTGCCAACTCACCTCTGTCTGCGTGGGTTCGAGTCTCGGGCTCAGCCAATGTGGGTATGTGAGAAAGCTTGCCAGTAGCTTCTCATGGGTCGGTGGGTCTTTCCTGGGTTTTCCCGGGTTCTTTCACCACCGATTATACTGGCTGCCATGGATAGCCTATCTCGTGCTGAAAAGTGGCGTTAAGCCCTAAAACAACAACAACAACAACGCAGCTAACGATATTGTGAGTAATTTTGAAAAACCTTCTGCACAGTTTAGGAATTTGCTAAGATATCAAAATATTTCCGCGCAGCTTGCAAATAACTTGAAGACCAAGTTTTCTTTAAACAAAAATGGGAACTAAAATTGGACTGGGTAAATATGTGAAATTCATCTTCAGTTAAATTAGATTAGTGCTTCTTATCGGTACTATGTACTGTATTTCAACTAACGGAAGAACTTAAATAAAATGGTAACACCTTTTGTATGTATTATGCTCTTATCGACTGTAATTTTGACGAAATAAAACACAGTTCGTGTCATGAAAATAAATCTGTAAACTCGGCATTCGAAATCAGATCGATGATAGATTTGTATGGATGTGTATACAAATTAGAGAGAAATATAGCATTTTCTCGATATGTCACCTATTAAATTCCGTTTTGATGATAGTGTAAGTCGAAGCAAAATTGAGGTAATATGACGGATGTTCTGTTGACAATTGACATATGCTGGAGTGATTGGTTTTGACGCACTTGAGCATTTACTTTCACTTTTATGCTAATGCTTTCTTTTCGTAGTGTTACCTTATGAATTAAACACATCCGACGCTAATCTGTTGTTTTGTGACAGTAATGTGTTCATACATTGGTATTGGTTCGTTTCAGTTAACGAGTTTCTGGTCCTATTTCTTGTACAGTTGCTCACTTTTCATGTTAATAGATGCTTCCTGATAAGGTCACTAGCAGACGATATTCTGCGTATTTTACCTGAACGATGGACAACCTGGCAGTTTCTCCCATATGCGATCACCAAAATTTACCAGTTTTAACAAGGCACACTGAAGCAAAGTCAACTTATAAATCACAAATATAGATACTAACAGAAAGCTTGATTTGCGTTCTCTTTATATATGTAATTTTCGTAAAAGTATCTTAAAATTCAATGAATTTATTTCAGCTTACAAACACCATATAAAGTCATTCGGGAACTATCTATAGATGCTTCCCATAAGTTCACTAGCAGATTTTACCTGGACAATGGGCAATCATGCAGAATCAACTTATAAATTACAAATATAGATACTGACAGAAAGCCTGATTTGTGTTCAGTTTATGTATTTATTTTTCACAGTATCTTGAGATTCAGAGAATTTATTTCAACTTTCAAACACCATATAAACACAATGGTAAATCTGCCAGCATACCACAAATATGGTGGCTGATGACATCATTTGGGAACTATCGATGAGACTAATGTAAGTTCATAATAATTTCTGTGATGCAGTGTATATAAACATGTATATAATATTATTTTATCCTCTGGAATATAAATTATAGTAATGTGCTAATTAATTAGTATATTTGAATGAACAAATTTCTTGCAGATATTCATGCTTTGTTCATGTGGCCATATGCAGTGGCTGTAGACTTATCAATTCAGTTGATTTAAATTGTTGTTTTGGATTATTTGTACAATATTTATTAATCTTTTTGTGTTGTGTGTATTAAAAATTACAAAATGATCAAATGTTGAAATGTCTTCAAAAAGATGCCTTTGTGTATGACACCAATTACTCATATTTTCATTATACACAATGAGATTTCAGACTTTTTATTGCATAGAATCCCTGGCTTTACAAAAACACTAAAGAAACACCAGAGAAGAAAGTATGTTACAAACCAGAAAAAATATCAGTACTGGGATCAATATAAAAATGGCATTACAGGGATCAAGCTAGACTTAAATTTTAGGGAGAAGTGACTTCTCCTTTTGGTCAGAACAGGGAGAAGTGGAAGCTAAACGAGGAGAAGTGAGACCAAAGCAAGAAACACGATATATATATATATATATCTATATATATGTATATATATATATATAGCTGCATTATCTTATTCTAATTATGTGCTCTATTTCTCAGTATGCTTTTAACAGTTTTAAGCAGTGCCTTATTTTCAAGTTGAAAAATATATGTTATAAGTTTATTATCAACACATTTTGTAATTGTATAAAAATTATTATATTCATACCCATTCTTTTCAAACTTGAGGTATATGTGCGTTTGGATGGAGGTAAATTCAGTGTGTTTTGGCCATATGACTTAAAAAGCACATCAGAAGCTATACAATGTAATTAATTTTAACTAATAGCAGTAACGAGATTAGAGTCTTGTAATTGCCAGTTGGTAAAAATGCTTAATAAACTACAATTTAATTATTTTATTTTCTACAAGTTTTGTGTAAAATTGCAGTCAAAAAGATTTCTTGCATTTTTTGAAACAACCCCTAATAGATGCTTCCTGATGATGTCACTAGCAGATGATATTTTGCCCATTTTACCTGGACGATGGGCAACCTGGCAGTTTCTCCTATATGCGATCACCAAAATTTTCCATTTTTAACGAGGCACACTAAAGCAAAGTCAACTTATAAATCACAAATATAGATACCAACAGAAAGCTTGAATTGCGTTCTGTTTATGTATGTAACTTTTGTAAAAGAATCTTGAGATTCAATGCATTTATTTCAACTTCCAAACACCATATAAAGTCAACGGTAAATCTGCCAGCTGACCACAAATATGGCTGCTAATGACGTCATTCGGGAACTATCTATACATGTACATAGGAATACATGCACAAGTGACTTCAAACCAGTCTTCGTCTTGATTTCCTTGTTCCCGATAAAACATAACTAACTATTCATAGACAACACAATGAAGCACTAAAGTCGATATATAACTAAACTGGACCCTTTTTTCGCCTAACCAAAACATCCAAGAACATGTATTGCACATTGCGAGTGCATCTATTTTTAGAAAGAGGGCTTTTCTTAATATAACTACACACTTTCTTGCTTCGTTACAAAAATTCATTAATAGGACTGCATCTTTGTCGCCGTAAGCTTGCATTGGTATCAACACCATGTAAATACATTTTGCCTTGGGTTACAACAGTACCATAACTTACTGGCTACAGCAAGGGGGCATCTCAAAAGGCATAATCTACAGCCATTTTACGTCCGAAAAATCTGAGGGTGAAGTCGTTTTCACTTTCCTAACAGAAGAAGGCGAAGTTTACATTTCTCAGGCGACGTTTTCGCCCACTTCACCTGGTAGCGTGACCCCTGGCATTAGGAGCTTGTGGACATCTTTATGCTCAAGCAACTGATTGATTTTCTGAGAGAGAGACTCAGTTGGAATACAGTTAAAATAAATCTTTATGATCCATAAGAAGTACATTTTGACTTGAGTACACTTTGACTTGGATATGTTTGACTTGAATACATTTTGACTTTAGTATGTTTCGATTTGGGTACATTTTGACTTGCTTCTGATTGTGGTAGATTATTAGGATTGTTGCAGTAGATTGTACTAAATTTTGGGGATTATTATGATAGAACAATATACTTGTTTGTAAATAATTAAACACATATTTGTCTGTTGTATAATAGTAGTACACTGTGGAAGATAAAAGTAGACTGTAGTATTTCCTTAGTCATAGTGGATTGTGGTGTATATACTGATTGATTGTGGTATTTTCATGCTTTATAGTAGAAGATTGTAGTCGATTGCTATATTTTCATAGTTGATTATGGTAGCTTTTGTAGGTTATGGTAGACTAGTGGTTTGTGGTAGATTTTACCGTATTGTGGTATATTCATATACATGTATATATACTGGTCAGTTGTGGTATTTTCATGCTTGATTGTAGAAAATTGAGGTAGATTGCTGTATTGTCTTAATCTTGTAGATTGTGATGGATTGTGTACATTGTGGTAGACTAGTGGATTGTGGTTGACTGTAGTGGATTGTGGTAAACTGTTGTAAATTGTGGTGGATTATCATGGATTATGGTTGAGTGTAGTGGACTGTCATAGATTGTGGTGGATTGTGGTACATTGTAGTGGATTATGGTAGACTGTGGTCGGCTGTAATGTATTGTGGTAGACTAGTGGATTGTGATAGGCTTTAGTGGATTGTGGTAGACTAGTGGTTTGTGGTAGACTAGTGGATTGTAGTAGACTGAGGTGATAGACTGTAGTGGATTGTGGTAGATTTTAGTGGTAAACTGGTAAATTATAGTAGACTGTAGTGGATTGTGGTAGACTGTGGCAAATTATGGTAGATTGTAATGGATTGAGGTAGACTTAGTGGATTGAGGTTGACTGTGGTAAATTGTGGTAGACTGTAGTGAATTGTGGTAGACTCCAGTGGATTATGGTAGATTGTATTGGATTGTAGTGGATTGTGGTAGACTGGTGAATTGTGGTAAACTAGTGGATTGAGGTAGACTGTAGTGGATTTTGGTAGACTGTAGTAAATTGTGTTGTCTGTAGTGGATTGTGGTAGACTGTTGTGGATTGTGGTAGATTGTAGTGGATTGTGGTAGACTTGTGAATTGTGGTAGACTGTAGTGAATTGTAGATTGTAGTGGATTGTGATAGACTGGTAAATTGTGGTAGACTGTATTGGATTGTGGTAGACTAGTGGATTGTGGTAGACTGGTAAATTGTGGTAGATTGTAATGGATTGCTATAGACTATAGTGGACTGTGGTAGATTGTAATGGATTATGGTAGAATGTAGTGGATTATGGTTGATTGTAGCGGACCGTTGTAGATTGTGGTACATTGTAGTGGATTGTTGTGGACTATAATGAATTATGGTAGACTAGTGGATTGTGATAAGCTTTAGTGGATTGTGGTAGATTGTGGTGGATTTTGGTAGACTGGTAAATTATGGGAGACTGTAGGTGGTAGACTTTAGTGGATTGTGGTAGATTTTAGTGGATTATGGTAGACTGGTAAATTATGGTAGACTAGTGGATTGTGGTAGACTAGTGGATTGTGGTAGATTGTAGTGGATTGAGATAGACTGTGGTAAATTGTGGTAGACTGTAGTGGATTGTGGTAGACTGTACTGGATTGTGATAAATTGTAATGAATTATGGTAGACTGTAGTGGATTGTGGTAGGTTTTGGATTATGATAGATTGTTGTGGATTGTGATAAGTCGTGTTGCTGCCAAACGACCCCTTGTCAAAAGGTTTGTGTATTACATCACTTGTTTTGACACACTTCACCACACTTTACTTCTGCCTGTGATTCTGTTCTACATATGCTCTGGTAATACAAATGTATTTTAGAGCAACGTCAATAACACATAAACAAGTTTGGTGGAAATATTACATAAATCAACATAATTTAGCATTCCTTAAGCTTTTTTTATATTTATGACAATTTTCAGTTGGGAGCGATAATGTCTCAAAAGCTACAAGAGTCAGATAGGGGAAAGACATGGTGGTATTGTAATAAAATTGTTTGCTTGTATGCAAAAAATGTTAGATTTTGCTTATGACCTGATTTTTAACAAATTAATGGCAATGTGGATATACAGAACACCAGTCCTTTGAGGATAATTGTCACGTCCATATTTCCCAGAGGGTGGAATAGTACAGAGTGATAAAACAATGAATCCTTATTATTATGAATATATTGCAAACAAGTAAGTCCAAGTTTGAAAAAAGACTGCATAACATCAATTCTAGGTTGGGTCATATTTTTGTTTTTGACATTTGGGAGTCTCAAATTCAACCAAAGGATTGTGTTACTCCATACCTATGATCACAAGCAGTTACGAGCGCTGAGAGATTAATTACCAACTATTAATTTTACAAGTACTATTTACTTTATATTTTTATCAGGAGATTCTTTGATTCTTTAGAAATATCAATGACGTTAGTTTGCTACCTATGATACTAACTTCAATGGCTACTTACTGTTAAGGGGCCCTTGGTGGCCAGGTGGTCTAAAGTGCTTACCTCAGTCCATGTGGGTTCTGGTCTTGGGCTTGGCCAATGTGAATATGTGAGAAAAGGTTCAGTTTCGTAGTTCTTTACAGTTGAATCTATATAATAAGCAACCTGAGGTGATAGGGGTATTTCTTACTTCCACGCTTTGATGCTGGGTAGGCCTGTTGTTGTTGGGGGGGGGTGAGTGGGGTGGTCAAAATTTTAAGTTTTTGTAATTTTTTGCATGTTCTGTTTTAACTGGTATTTTGGGGGGGGTCTAAAAACTTGGTAATTTTGAGCAGGTAGGTTTTATTAATCCATTATGTTCAGGTATTTATTTCAAAATATTTTATTGATTGCAGTTTCAGCATACAAGATAGTTATCATTGATGAAAAAGTTTATCACCCACTAGTAAAGTCACAAACTCAGTAGCTATAAGCAACATGTTTGTTTTGATAGTAACACACACGTTTAATTACAGCAGTGTAGTTACATTATTCTGATCAAGGAATGCTTAAGCATGAGGACTTGATATTTCCTTTGCATTATACAAATTAAATTCTTGCTGGTGTATTTGCAGTGGAAATTTTGTTCATGCTATAATTTGGTGGGAGGTGGGGAGATTTAATTTTATCTTGATATGCATTTAGGGTGTATACAATGTTTTGGTATGGAGTGTATCTGCTTGTATCTGTATGTGTGTGTGTGTATGTGTGTGTCCTTTGACAAACCTTTATAAATGTAGCACCAAAATATGAGTCCTTTTTTGAGTTAAATGACAAATTGACTTATAGTATGGACCTTCATTGTAACGTTTCTTGTTATAATTCATGTATGGTCATGGTTTATTATGTGGTATATGTGATTTGGATTTGTAATGTTGCTTTAAAACTTCTTCAGTCATATTTCTATGATGTCTGCAGTGTGGCAGTTTATAGTGATGTCTAGCACTGGAGCATCATGTTGCAGATACGTATCATCTTGTCCCACCCAGTCGCATTATCCTGACACCAGGCCAACCAATCCTAACACTAACCTCTTAATGCTGAGCATCTAGCGAGGCAGCTGTTACTACCATTTTTATAAGCCATTGGTATGACTCGGCCTGGTTTGTATCCTTGACCTCCTGCATCCAAAGTGGATGCTTTAACCACTAGGCCAATGGAGCGGTCTAGTATACGTGGTAAAATCATATGTATAATGTACTTCATTATAAGGGAACCTGACTATTAAGCAGTGTGTTTTATGGCTGTCAAAGGTAGTGTTTTAACAAGAGAGAGGTGTATGTAGTTCAAACTAGTGCCACTTTATATTATTTTCAGATACTACTGGCTCTAGCAGACAGCAGCCATTAAATTGTAATTCTTACATGAACCCATTCTCTCAGCATTTAAAACAGAAAGAGAAGAGGTATTTTTGTCACATTCCTGTGTTTGCATCATTGTATTTTACAGTGTTGAGCAGGGATGTGCATGATCATGTTTTTCAGTGTAGAATAATGGTGTAAATCATCATGATTTCCAGTGTAGAATATTGGTGTGCATCGTCATGATTTCCAGTGTAGAAAAGTGAAGTGCATCAACATGATTTCCAGTGTAGAAACGTGGTGTGCATGATCATGATTTCCAGTGTGGAATAGTGATGTTGACTATCTTTATCATTCATCACATGACTTTCGTCTTTCATCACATAAAGGAGTTGCTGACTGCAACTTTTTCCAAAGGAAGGAGTCCTGGACTGCAACTATGAAAATCTTATTGAGGACCTTGGTTATGTTTTTAAAATCCATCTCTTCTTCTTATTGTTTGTGAAAGGAAACTTGATTCTGTGTGAATGTTGAATTGTTGACTAGATCATTACTTTTCATCTGTCTTATTTCATCTTATTGATAAAAGGGGACTTGATGTTTTGACCTGTTTAATTTTGTATAAGGACTACAAATTTGGACCTTGTATATTGCTATTACTTGAGTCTTGACCACAGCTTTTTATGCTGATATGAGTTTAAGCATTATTGAAAGTTTACACTGAACATTTCAGTGCAAACCTGCTTTTTACACTAACTTAAGATGGGGACATTTTCTGTGGGTAATTTACTGTTTGAATGTCACATCAGTATTCAAAGTGAGCCAGTTTGACCTGCACACTCAATTTTCATTCAGCAGTGTGAGAAAACTAATCCTTCAGTTATGCATCAGTATTGGACAATTTGGCCATGGCATCAGAATTTTGTCTGACGCTCATCAAAGTCTCATGTCTGACACAAATATAATGATCCAGTTATGCTGTTCTATGCTGATGCATGTGAATAATTATTTTAATCTTGAATCATAAGTTAATCATTTTGGAGCATCTGTCAAAAGCAGTAAACACAGAGGGTGACAGCAGCAGAAAATTATCACAGGATTGTGTAGCGAATGGTTTAACAGGATGTTCATGTTGTTGTACTAGGCCAACAGAGTGCTGTCAGTGTATTGTGTTTGCCAGCCTGTAAGACGATACTTTTTTACCAGAAAATCTTAGCTTCGTCTTATACCCCAAATCGACTTATATATGGATTATGTCATCCGAATCACTTTATCGTATTTTCGTATGGAAAATAATTCTCCAAGAATATGAAAAATAAGGTGTAAAAAATATTTCATTTTGGGGAAGAGATCATGTATGAAAAAATAAAGGATCCCACATTGAGTTTTTTAAACAATTACATGATTTTCAGTATTGAAAATTAACATGTCAGATGTAACTGCGCTTAAACAGCATGCACCAGTAATGTACGTTGTTTGTAATATACGTTGTTTAATTTTGATTACATATATGTGCATTAGAATTGACAAGTTAGAAGATGAATAGCCATGACAAAGACATTCCATCACAATTTTCTTCTTGCACCTAATGATCAATTAAAACATATGCCACATTGAGAGAGACAGACAGACAGACAAACAGATGTCTTCACGATTGTAAATCTATATTGTTTACTTACCTGATGATTGATCTTATTTGTGTACAAGTGAAGTACCAAATTCCATTATCAATTAATGCCACTAGGTAAGCAATTCCTTCTAGTTTTTGTTGCCGCTTCCATTATTAAAAGAATCACATGGTTTTGGAGTGATATTCACAGACTAATTAAATATGCTTTGGCTGTATTCAATCATTCCAAGCTAACACCTGTTTGAGGTCAAGATTCGGCAGACCAGATCAGATTAGCGAGGCTGCCAATAGTGAAAAGAGGCTACCCATGGGTATTATGAATACTGTACTATATAATGAAAGGAAATGCTAGGTGGTTACTCATGTAAATTTCTCAGCCAGTGACTTTTTTGAACTTGCCAATGGAACCCACAGCAATTTAAAGTACATCTAGCATGAGCAAAAATCATAAACAATTGCCGCTTAGGTACAGGAAGAATACATGCACTTTAAACAAAATCTTATTTATTGGGAATGGAGAGGTCGTTATACTTGCAAAGAAAATTAGCATGCAGAATGGTCATTCTTGGGATTTAACCTAATGGAGTCGATATGGATATGACTAATGTGAATATTTTAACCCTGAAGGAGTATGATATGTATTTCATATTTTACAATACTGTTTCATTTATTAATGTTTTTTTCTCTTTGACAAGTGCTTCAGCAACACATAGGCAATAAGGTAATAAAAATAAAAAAAACCCACAAAGAGCTGAACATTCTCTCTCTCTCTCTCTCTCTCTCTCTCTCTCTCTCTCTCTCTCTCTCTCTCATATATCGGACCATATTTTATTTTTATCACAAGGTCCAAGAAGAAAACTGCTATGGAATACATATGCATCCTTCTATCTGTATCTCTCTACCCCACCCACCCCACCCCAAAAAAAGCCCAAAGAAACTGGAAAAGGCATTTTAGTATTAATGATGCAATTTTCCAATTGTTGGTAATCCAAAATAGCATACAGTGATACTTTTAATATTTTTGAAACCAGAAGTTATGATGCAATTTCCCTATTGCTGGTAATCTGAAATAGCACATGGTGATGCTTTTAATATTTTTGAAACCAGAAGTTATTATAATTTGATTTCACAGAGCATTGCGAGTTTTATCCTGTCTGTAATTCAATAAATTTTAGGGTCAGCATCATTATATGTAGCTAAAAGTACATGTACATAATACATTTAAAATACTTCCTGTGAAACAAATTAGGTACTTTTAGTTGCATTAAATGATCCTGACTGGAAAGGTTACTGAGTTACAAATAGGATAAAATTCGCGATGCTGTGTGGATGAAGTGAAAAACATAATCCAAGGTATTTCTCTGGCCTCGTCTTATATTCAGCATTGGCTTATATATGGATGAATGATGGAAAATTTGCCAAATTTGCTGATTTATTCTCCGCATCGACTTATAGACCAGAAAATATGGTATACATGCAAAGTTTTGTTTATTATTTCTTGTTAGAATCAAAATAATTACTTTAAAAGGAGTATATATTTAAAAAAATAAAGACATCTTTTCATTGTTGCATTTTAGAAAAATTATTTGCACGGGCATGCTCAAAGATTATTTAAAATGGCATCATGAAAAACGAGTATTTTATCTGATAGAACACATCATGCTTTTAAAGTCACTATTTCCTAATTCAGTACTGAATGGTCTAAATGTTGATGTCAGCAGTTTGAACTAAATTTAATATCACAATTATATTCCATATACTCATGAAAGATAATGTGTAATATGGGAAGTTGATGAAAAGCATGGTATAGAATAGAGGTCATATAAAACTCATGAAAGCCTTTATGTATCAATCAACCAGAGCTCAGACAAATTGTTGACCTGTTCTCTGACATTCATTTTGTGAGGAGTATTTGTAGTAAATCCAATAAACCATTACCACTTCCCATCCCGAGCTTCATGCCTCAGTAAGTTAACTCCAGTATTGTTCTACATATGGTCTTTTATTCAAGTTTTGAACTCGTTACACAGTAATGGAAGCAACAGTATACTGAATATATGTCACTATAAAAATTTTCAAAGTCAGTAATGCAGACGTAACCTTCATATCAATTGGATGCACATGGGCGAGTTGTCATGACTTTGGAACAGAGTCATTTAACTTGTAGGGGTCAGGAGGTTGCTGTTACAGTAAAATGTGCTACTCTCTGTATTTTATGTGAATTAGTACAAAACCATAGTTATCACCATTGATGCCATTATGTGCAGGCTTTATTTCCCATTTGAATTCTTATGTCTTTTTGAAAATGACAACTCCTTCTTGGGAATTCCTCTTTACCTATATAAAAATTAATCATCTGCTAATTTGTTTAAGGCTGGGAACTGGCTCCTATGTACCTGGTGTTCTAGAGGTTGCATTATACCATTTACAGAGGTCACAATGCCATTGGACCCCTATTGCAATGTATGTCATACATATAAGATGATATAAGCGCCAGTGGGCACACTGAATGGCCGAGTGGTCTAAAGTGCTCTCCATTACGGACCATTGCCATCTCGCCTATATCTGCCTGGGTTCATGTCTTGGGTTCGGTCAATGTGGGTATGTGAGAAAGCTTGCCAGTAGCTTCTCATGGGTTGGTGGTTCTTTCCGTGGTTTTCCCGGGTTCTTCCTCCACCATTTATACTGGCCACCATGTATAGCCTATCTTGTGCTGAAAATGGCATTAAATCCCAACAACAAAGGTGACAGTGTATGCAGGACTCTCCATAGGATTATTAAAGTTGCAGTTCAGTACTCGGTCCTTGAAAAAGTTGCAGTTCAGGACTCCATCCTTGAAAAAGTTGCAGTTCCAGTCCTAAAACTAGGAGTCCCAATCATGATACTTTTTTCCTTGCGATAGTTCAGAACATTGTGGGCATTGTGTCGCCAGTTTGTATCAGACTGCTAATGCTAATTCATTGGGAAATATTTAGTATTATAATAAAATAAAGAAAATTTAAGACGGTTGATAACCATGACAGTTGTGAGAGCAGCTAAAACAATTTTCAATGCGTTTATCTTGCCATTCTTTAATTTTATATGCAGCTAGAAAGAAATGATATTAGACTTTCATTCTTATAAAAATTTATTTTATTAGTTTAATTCCATTTAAAATCAATATGTTTTCCATGACTCTGGAAAAAGAAACAAGTAACCATATTTCATTCACTTTATTTCATCTCTAAGCAAACAGCATACTACATTCACATTTTTCTTGAACAAATTTCTCCACAGCAGGTTTAGGATAAAAAGAAAAATCCTAAAGTTTAGGACCTGGTGTTTCTTGTGTTGCCATTTAATTTTTGTTTTCCACAGTTGGGACACCCTGTGCTTAAAAGATTCCCAGATTAGTCCCAATATTGTGGTGATAGTCCTGGGCTTGCCATTTTTTAATCTTGGCTGGGCTACATATTTTTACACGTTAGATTCCCGGTATTTGCAGATATATAACCATGTGCTTTTGTTTTAAAAATCCTTAAAAAACTATCTTTTTTATTTTCAGTATATGACCTAGGTCATTGAGGAATGTGGTATGTAATGGAGAACGAACAACACTCCTACCAGCTCTCTGATCGACTCATCCGAGCCATCAGTAATTGGCAGGCTTTTTCCAGCCCAGATGAGGATGATGTTGAAGAGCTGATCAGCAAAGGAGCCGATGTTAACCGACTTCATGGTACACTTCTTCCACTTCACTGTGCCTGTATGGTCAGTGATAGCTACTGTCTGCGTCTACTATTGCAAAAGGGGGCCAGGGTAAGGGTAACCCTTATGGATTGTACAGAGGCAATATACAGTACAGTAAAGCTTCCCTTAACAGGACAATATTAGGACTAAAGTTTCAGTTGTTTTAAAGATTTGTCCAGAACAGTTATCCCTCATTATAAAGCATTTTAGTATAGCTTGGTCCCTGATATAACACAGGTATGACTACAACTTTCTTTATAATTGTGGAATTATAATTTTTATTACAGTGTACCCCAGGATAAAGTGACCTTGCCTGTAGCACTGTAAACTTGCATGGCTCCCCTGAACATCTTTATAGTGAGGGACCACTGTAGATACAGAGACTTTTTATTGGCATTAGAATGGCCTTGTGTGGAACCCAAAATTTGGCCAGTCTGCAGGAGAGCTCATGTTGTAGAGAGGCCAATTTAGGGAAGTTTAACTGTAATTAAATAGATTTCTGTCTTAAGCTTTACTTACTTTATGTTGATTATTGAAAAAATTTCAAGGAACTTTGTTTTTAATTTTTCATGTAGCCAAATTATTTAAGGACACATTTTTTTTCATGCACATTCATTTAATTATTTATTCCTTTAATTTTTTGCTGTACAGAAGATTTTTGTAAATTAGTTGTTACTGTAAAACGTCACTTTTCTGGAACCATCAAGAAAAATTGATATTGTCCGGAAAATCAGCCCACCAGATCATTCATTTTTTTTTATGAAATTCTGGATTTAACTTTTGTGGGTACATCATATGAGCCAGTGTCAGGTCAAGAACAGAATAGTCAGTTTTCTGCTACATTTTAGCAAGTTAAAATAAATATTTTTGCATATAATTATTCTTGCATAAGAGAATAAAAACAACTTAGGAAAAGATGTACCAAACCTTAACAGATAATGCACTGCTGCTTGGCAGCACTAGAATTTCCCAACCCAATGCAAAATTTTCAATGACAAAATGATTGCACTAGGCAATTTTCAGACAGAAAAGTAATTTTCAGTAAAATCTCGTCAGTGTTGAGATGTGTTTTTGTAATTAAAGTTACCACTTAGTAATTCATTAATTCAAGTAACCATTTAAAAATTCATTAAATAAAGTAGCTATTTGAAAATTCAGTGATTCAAGTTACTATTTCATAATTCAGTAGTTAAAATAGCTGTTTAATAATTAAGTAATTCAAGTAACATTTTGTTAATGCAGTAGTTAAAGTAACTATTTCATACATGCCAGCCATTATATTTTTGGCATAATCATTGAGCTGGTTTTCACCAAATTATGTTTTACACTTGCCTGTATGTGGATTATGCTATTTTGGTACATTAAAAAAAAAATAAAGCAATAAAAAGTTGTTTTTGTCTTCTTTAATTCACTCATATAAATTTGAGAATATTCTTAAAAAGATTGCTGCTGCTAAATAATGGCATAAGAGTACTTTCCTTATTTGATACTTATAGCAACTGTATATGACCCATTTCCAAGAAAACATGGGTTTCTTCAAATATGAACTTTACCTCACAGATTCATTATATTGATAAGCTAAGTCATTAGTGGACCTGTCTGTACTTTTAAACAAAATGGTGCCAGATGTTAAGCAAAACGCTTTACAGTGTTAGTTGTGGATGTATTATGATGGAAAATGTTAGAGCAGATGGATCTTTTCAAACTTCAATACCTGTCAGACAATAAAAAAGGACAAATCAACACCACTTTACAAACTTGAAAAGAAGAATATAAAAGTAATTTAATACAGCATTCTGAGCACACGAGCCTGCTTATTGCAGAATTCCAGTTCCTGATCATTCAACAAAAGTTATACATGTAGACAAGTTAAAGTGAGTGCTGAATATAAATAATTTTTCAGTATATTTTGTGTTCTAATCCATATGGATTTTGCCCTTTGTGACAAGAATTTTGATCAACTGCAGAACCAGGTTACTAGCAAAAGTACATGTATCTTTTTTCGTACGTGCTTTAATTCTGGCATGTAATGTATAGATTACACTTTTTATGTAATGTATAGATTACACTTTTTATGCCCAAATTATGCTTTAAAGCCTCTTATGATAGCAATAATTAAGCTTATACCACTCAAGGGGTGGGGTTGGCATGTATGGTATTTAATAATTAAGTGATTTAAGTAACTGTTTAATAATTCAGTAATTAAAGTAACTAGTTAACACAGGAACTAAAGTAACTATTTAATAATTCAGTAATTAAAAGTAACTAGTTAACACCGGAACTAAAGTAACTGTTTAATAATTCAGTAATTAAAAGTAACTAGTTAACACCAGAATTAAAGTAACTGTTTAATAATTCAGTAATTAAAGTAGCAATCTAACAGTTTTGTAATCTTCCTTTAAGAGAATAAACATCATTATTCTCAACAACCCCATGTGTGATGAGATGCATATCCTACATTTCCACAAAATCATGCAATTGTTTTAAATGAAACCTTTTGCAATGATGATACCATTTCACACTTTAAAAAGTGCCTTATGGTTTTACCATAAGATTAATGCAGTAATCATAATAGACAGAAGGAGTTTTTGTTAATCGAATACTAGGAAATAACTTGCATTGTCTCCAAATCCAGCCTTCTAGGAAAGACATAGTTATCATTTCCTGTGTACATATCATATCGACATCACAAACAGTATCTACGGTAAGTAAATCTTTGAAGTAATTTTATAATTACCTCCCATTGACACTACCATATGCATATCAATATGTCATACATTCTTCAGTTCTTGCTGCAGTAATGTTAATATCATCATTGTACCTCCCACAGTCACCTCTGAAAATCAGTCTGCCTGCAAGTCAATACTGTATATAATGTTACTTTTTGTTTTTTGCTTGGATCTGTGCATGTTCATCCATTTATTGTGGATTGGCCTCTGACATTGTATTATCTCACATTTTGTTGATACTGTTTTTAGCAGACAGTATTAAATTGTTTGCATGTTGGATACTTTGGTGCTTGACTTGAAGTAGTTTGCATTTTGTTTTGGTTTTATAGTTGTTGTGGGATTAATGAGATTTTTTAGCACATGATAGGCTTTACATATTGGCCGGTATAACTGGTGAAGGAAGAATGTGAGAAAACTTGGGGAGAACTAGTGACCCACAGGAAGCTACTGGCACGCTTTCTCACATACCCATGTTGGTGAAGCTTGAGACTCAAATCCACACAGAGGTGAGATGGCAGTGATCAGTAAATGCGAGAACTTCAGACCACTCTGCCAACAAGGGCCCACATCTTATTGTTGCATGTTAGTTAGTTGTTTCTCATTGTCATTTCAGGTTAACAATAATGACTAAATGTACTAAATGTAAAAGATTCAAGGTCATAAAAGACATTCATTGCTTGTGCCTCAGATGTGTACGTCATTTAATTCACGCAGTGTTCATGATTGGTCCACAATTTTAAGCAGACAAATGAAAGACAAACAGAAGCGTTTGAAATCAAGATCATTGGACACCAAGGTTTATAAATTGCACCCCAACATGGAATTGGTAGTCAATATGGTGGGGGATGCATCAATGGCCCATCCCCTGACCAGAATGTCTCAGACTGCCATTGGCAACTATTACTTCAGAACTGGAGGAGTGGAATACAATGAATGGGACAGTGCTTATGCCATCATATCCACTGCTTGAGTTACAGACAAGTTCTGGGGACCTTTTCTCTTCATTCTTTTCTCAGTTTTCGATGACAGACTTTAACTCCATGGGAGAGTTTGCCCAGCTTTTTTGCAGCCCAGTAGGCAAATTTTGCCTGTCCTGCATACTTGAGCAGGGCAAAAGAGTGTGCTGGTAAGTGACAACGCACATTGAGTTTGTCCCATAAATACTATTTTTGAGGTGTATATGAGAGAGAGATGGGTAATGCATGATTTTTTCAACTTCAGGGAGTGCTGGATTTGAAAGGTAGCAGAAGTTAATATCTGTGTGATAGGATAAGTATTCTCTGAGAAATCTAATTTGCAAAACTGAATTTCCATTCCAGCGCCAAAGTAGTTAAACTAAAATCCTTTTAAATAATAGAGGAAAACACTTTGCATTAATTAAGTAACTTGCTCAGTCCTCACTTAGTTCTTTTTTTTTGACCTCAGACAGCTACAAAAGACTCTAAACATAAATGCTGCCACAGTGATTCAATTTTTTACCTCTCAATTTTATTGACCTACAGTGCAAGCAAAAACTGAAAGAAGAGAAACTGTGTCTCTTATCTTTATGGTATTATAAAGAAAACTGACACAATTTCCTTTACAAAGGCTTTGAGTTGACTTATATAAATTGAATTTATTGATGTGAAGAAAGTTCAGACTTAAAGGTAAATAATTATTAATTCCTCTTTTCAGTCCAATGATGTGGATGGGTACGGAAGAACAGCCCTTCACTATGCAGCAGAGCGTGACATTTTTTGTGTTGAAATTCTACTGCAGTATGGTGCTGATTTGAATGCTGGCGATGGGAACCAGGACACACCATTGCATTGGGCTGCTTTCAAAAATAATGTACCTTGTGTTAAATATCTTCTTCAAAATGGAGCACATGTTGACGTCAAAGATTTCAACAATGATACACCTCTTTCATGGGCAGCACGGAAGGGGCACTTAGAGGTTATCAAAATCCTCTTAGAGTACAATGCCTCAACAGATTCAAAAAATATTCGAGGGGACACTCCATTGATACGAGCTGCTTTGATACAAGCCAGTGGACTTAATACTGCTGCAGATGATGCATGCCTTGAACTTTTGATTAAAGCTTCAGGACAATTTAGCCTACAAAATGAGAGAGGACAGTTGAGGAATGATATTGCACGAGATAATCGTCTCTGTGATATGTTGTTGCCACTATCCCAGAATCCTAGAAGACTGTGCGATCTCTGTCGACATTCTATACGAAAATATCATGGCTATAGATACTTACCAAATTGTATACCTAAACTTCCCATACCAAGTCAAATACAAGAATTTCTGTTACTACAGAGATAATGCTGATCATGTGTATGGAGAACAACAGAAGAGAGTTACCATATGCATTCATTTATAAGTCAAGTCCAACCCCAAACAACATAGATTCTAATATACCACCACATAGTTCGGTGATAGATCAGATCAGGGTCTGTTTTGTTTTGATCTACTGATTATTCCTAAGAAACTACTGAGACCAAGACATGCTGGCACATTATATGATGACAGATCTTGGGCTGTGTTGTTTGCATTTGGATGCGACTTATACGCGAATATATGTGATTACAGTCATTTTTATCAACAGAGTTCTCTGTAGCCAGAGTCCTTGCTTTCAGGACCTCCAGATTCTGGTTTTAGACTCGGTTTTCAAAATTAATTCTACAATTTTATATATGCTAGACCCACAACAACTGGAGAAATGTAGCTCAGGACTTCTATTTTTGACAATCCTATAGACAGCTATGACTCTGTTTTTGAAGTGTTGTCACATTGACCAATTTACTGTTTAGTCTTTCATTTGCAGATTTATTCAGTGGTATCATTTGACCTTTTTTGTTATTTTGTTTTATTGTTTTTATAAACCACATGTACTTATTTTAAAGCACTTTTATTTCTGTATCTGTTAATAATAATTTTCAATTCATATTATTATTTTGGAGGATGGGAAGTCAACAAATTGGCATAAAGTAGTAAACCAACAAATTTTGGGTTTTGTATTAATTAACATATATTACAGAATTTGATATCATGAAAAGGTGTTATATCTGTAGATAATATGAGTAATTTCAAGAAAAAATAAAAACAGCTTAAAGGTATGCCCACATTGCTGACTTCTTATTTTACCAGAAGTAAAGTAAATTTAAAAACTTTGCATCATTCCAAAGTTGCATCATGTCCACAGTGAATCTCTTGATTAATAGCCATTGTAAGGTCCAGTTGTTCATTAAGATAGCAGTCATTTTGACCTTAATGTCGAGGAGAAAGCTTATCTATACACATTGGAAATCATGAGAAATCCTTAGAAGAAAATAGTAGTAAATTGTCAGATTATTTTTCACCATGTCTGGGACATAACATCATGTCAAAAATTATCCATCCCAAACTTTGATAACTTTTTATGCCAGTTTCTAAAGTTCATAGCTGTGTTTGACCTTGCCTAGAATTTACATTTGTCGACTTAATAGATAGTGCAAGTCATAAAAAGAAATTGTCATTATAATTTCTGAACAGTTTTCTGATTTCTGTAAATTGATTTGGTATCAGAATATATCATCTTGAAATCTTATGAATAGAAAAAAAATGTCATTTTATTATGTCGAGCATTGATTATTTATACTTCTGTATGCAACCCATTACTATAGCCTGATGTCGTACAAAGAACATGGTTTTATTGATTGGCAGAGGAAAGGGATGAACATCTATTTTCTCGCCACAGTTATGTTAGTGTTAACAACCATTCTGTATAAAATTTTTGTTCTGTAAAGATCAAAAAAATTATAAATAGCTATAAATTGGTGAACAATTTCAATCTACCTTTCATTTTGCTTTAAATTCATGCGGAAATGATGTGAGTATTGAAACTGATTTTAAAGAACTTTAGATTTCCAGCCTTTTTTCATATTGGATAACTAGTTGCCATTTATGTCTAATGTCTGTTGTTATTTACACTTTGGATTACAAGTATAAATAACACTTTTTGATATTGGATTAATGATGACTTCCTAAAAGTAATTTTTTTCAGGAAATGAAAATAGAGTTCACATGTGCAGTTAATATGGATAAAAACATCCAGTTATTGGCATATTAAATAATGGAGTTATAACGGACCTGTTTGTTTGAATAAAAACATCCTGTTATGCACATATTAGATAACAGAGTTATGATGGACCACAATTGTTATGACTAAAAACATCCTATTATGGGGCATATTAAATAGCTAAGTTGTAACAGACCTCCGTTGGTATGAATACATCCTTGATGGGCATATTAGATAATAGCTATTACAGACCTCCGTTGGTATGAATACATCCTTGATGGGCATATTAGATAATAGCTATTACAGACCTCCGTTGGTATGAATACATCCTTGATGGGCATATTAGATAATAGCTATTACAGACCTCCGTTGGTATGAATACATCCTTGATGGGCATATTAGATAATAGCTATTACAGACCTCCGTTGGTATGAATACATCCTTGATGGGCATATTAGATAATAGCTATTACAGACCTCCGTTGGTATGAATACATCCTTGATGGGCATATTAGACAACAGTTGTTACAGACCTCTGTTGGTATGAATACATCCTTGATGGGCATATTAGACAACAGTTGTTACAGACCTCCGTTGGTATGAATACATCCTTGATGGGCATATTAGACAACAGTTGTTACAGACCTCCGTTGGTATGAATACATCCTTGATGGGCATATTAGACAACAGTTGTAACAGACCTCTGTTGGTATGAATACATCCTTGATGGGCATATTAGACAACAGTTGTTACAGACCTCTGTTGGTATGAATACATCCTTGATGGGCATATTAGACAACAGTTGTAACAGACCTCCGTTGGTATGAATACATCCTTGATGGGCATATTAGACAACAGTTGTTACAGACCTCCGTTGGTATGAATACATCCTTGATGGGCATATTAGACAACAGTTGTAACAGACCTCTGTTGGTATGAATACATCCTTGATGGGCATATTAGACAACAGTTGTTACAGACCTCCGTTGGTATGAATACATCCTTGATGGGCATATTAGATAATAGCTATTACAGACCTCAGTTAAAATGAATAAAAACATCTTGTTATGGGCATATTAGATAATAGAGTTAAAATGGACCTCAGTTGGTACATAATTTTGTATCTGTTATTACATCTGCATCAGAGATTTGCTTGTATCCCCATTATAAAATGCTTTGATATAGAATGGTTGTGGCATAGCTCTCAAAATTTTCTAGTAATTTTGCAAATTGCTAAAGTGCTAAAAAGCTTTAGTGCCAAAATAAACAAGAGTTTGAGTTAATAATTTTTTAAGATGTTTTATTCTTTAAGGAAAAATAATGTAATGTGCTTCTTCTTTTTAAAAGATATTAATCCTTAAAATGCAGATAATTGTTAATCTAATTATTATTGAGCTGCCAACAATAAAACCATCTTTGTGTATGTCTTCATTTCCCCAGTTTACAATCATTGCTAAATCCAGGGTAAGCAGTGACCTAAGAAAGGTTCTCACCCGAAGTTATAAATCAATTATGTACCTGTCGATTGATGGGAATACATTAAACCAACAATGCCTTCTCAGTCAGCTGCAATACACACCCAGATAAACAATTATATTGCCACAATCCCCCTCCCACCCACCCCAATCCATTTAAGGTGGAAGTCAAGGAGGGTCTTGTTGAAGGATGGTGCAGGGCAGGTGTAATTCTGTTTGTCAATAAATGTGGCAGATGTGGGAACTTTCTAATTGGTGTCAAATTTCATGTTTTGATGATTTTGACTTCTGCACATTAAAAAACTTGTTTGACTTTTTCTGATGTGTTAAAATCAATTAGGCAAGAAGTATCTGATTTATGTGCCAAGTCATTCTCATGTTTTTCAAATGCAGTGCCATTCATCGAACAGTAAAACTGATTTACATGTAAAATGTTTAGATTAATTTTGGGTATGAAAGCAGAATTTTAATATTTAATACTGACTTTATTGTTGTTTGACTATCATTAATATTGTAATTTATTAATATTGTTGTACAATTTTGTTCTGATCACATTTATACCACAAAAACTAAGTAAAAAATTATACTAGTGAAAAAGTTCCTAGTATGCAGTATTTGTCATGTACAGCACTGCAGTTTGTAATAATAACGTATGAAATTTTCTTTTTTAAAAAAATTAGATATTGTATACTTTCTGAGCTTTTGACAGATCTATAATAAAGATTCTTATATCAGAGTTCTCTGTAGTCCTTTGACACAAAGTCATGGACCCTCAGTGTTATGGGATCCACATGGTAAAGGAGGGTTTCCATCATTGTGCCAAAATCATTATGTTCAAGACAAATAAATTAATGTTTATTAGAATAAAGTTTTTGACTGTAATTATTATCTTTGAGTTCATTTAATTGTGACAGTGTGTGATAAAACTGTTTGAAGTAACTGTATAAGAACTTTATTTTTTTCATTTGCCTTTTCTTGCTAACAAAACCATTTTAATGACATTATTTGAAAATGTGTTGTAAAGGATTCACAGTTTGAGAAAACTGAGGGATATTTTTTTAACTGTAACATTACAGACTATGATTGTTTAGTATAATCAATATGTGACCACTACTTGTGTGCGTTTGTGTGTGTGTGTGTGTGTGTGTGTATATGTGTGTGTGTGTGTGTGTGTGTGTGTGATTTGGATTTTTAATGTAGCTTTAACTATTTTTCAGTCATGTCGCTATGATGTCTGCAGTGTGGCAGTTTATAGTGATGTCTAGCACTGGGGCATCATGATGCAGGCATGTAGCATCATGTCCCACCCAGTCATATTACCCTGACACCAGGCCAACCAGTCCAAACACTAACCTCTTGATGCTGAGCGCCAAGTGAGGCAGCTGTTAGTACCATTTTTATGTCTGTGGTATGACTCGGCTGGGGGGGGGTTTTTCGAAACCACGACCTCCTCCATCCAAGGCAGACGCTTTAACCACTAGGCCACCGGAGCAGTGACCACTACTTGTACTGTAATTTTTAAATGATCTTTCAGAGATTGGTTATATTGAAAAGAAAGGTAATTTATAAAGGAAAGTGAAGAAGCTTCTTTAGAGAAATGTATTTATTAAAAGTTATTCCCAATGCGATTGATGAACAAGTACTCAACCACTTGCTCCCCACCTCCCCATTAATGCCTATTCCATTTGTTAATTTTCAGAGGTCCCTCAGTAACTTGCACCCTCATTTATTCTGCGGTCTATATTTTTGGACCCTGTTGTGCACAAGTTATGGAGAGAGAGTTGTATTTAAAAGAATTAAATCAGTATCATCCAGTATATAGCAATATTATTTTATATAGATCACTTTGGGAGTATCATCCAGTATATAGCAATATTATTTGATATAGATCACTTTGGGATTAGTCATGTTGCTTGTAATCTTGCAAGAGGAAGATAAATTATAGACATGCATGCATGACTTAACTATATTAGCAAAGGCTATTAATACATAATACAGAACATTTAAAAGTTTGATTTTGATCATTAGTTTTTTAATAATATTTATAATAAAAGCCTGCTATTATAATTTTTTATGGACATAAAATTTTAACAAATTGAGGAAGACAACTCTATTAACAGCTCTGTTAACATTCATATAGCAGTGCTGACGGATGCAACAGTTGTGTAGCTTTGGGTGAAAGTTTTCATTGCATGTGATTCCTAAAACTGACAATAGTCTCAACATACTGACATGAATTATTATGAAGCCATGAAAGTTAAATCTGCAGCATACTTGCTTGTCCATTTTAACCTTAAAGTCAAGGTCAAGGTCAGTCAGAAAATGAGTATTAAGCTGCATTCCTTTTGAAGACCCAATATTTATCTCACCTGGCCATAAGGCCTAATGAGTTCATGGCATGGCCATGTGTCAGTTATCTGTCCATCAACATTTGCTTCTTACCACTTTGGAGGCCTTCTTTGTTTTTTTATCTGATTTTAATTGCACTTGGGATAGAGGTTTATATCATAAATATCATGGATGAGTTCAAATATGAGGTTGAACTATACATATTGTTGAGATCTTCTTGTATCCGAATGGCTGAGCTTGTTACCAGTCTGGAGGCTATATTCCTTATCTGATTTTGATTAACACAGATTAGATTATTTGATGATGAGCTTGTTACCAGTCTGGAGGCTATATTCCTGATCTGATTTTGATTAACACAGATTAGATTATTTGATGATGAGCTTGTTACCAGTCTGGAGGCTATATTCCTGATCTGACTTTGATTAACACAGATTAGATTATTTGATGATGAGCTTGTTACCAGTCTGGAGGCTATATTCCTGATCTGATTTTGATTAACACAGATTAGATTATTTGATGATGAGCTTGGAAAACGTTGATAATGATTAAAAAGCATGTTAAAGAGTTTATCACTCATCCAATTGGCTGAGATTGGTACCACTCTGGAATCCATATATCATCTGATTGGCTGAGATTGCTACCACTCTGGAGACTATATCATCTGACTGACTGAGATTGCTACCACTCTGGAGTCCATATATCTGGCTGAGATTGCTACCACTCTGTAGTCCATATATCATATGATTGGCTGAAATTGCTACCTCTCTGGAGACAATATATATGATCCAATTTGATCATACATTAAATATATACTTGTATGTTCAAGATCTCAGAGTAGATCAATAATGAGTGAAATTTATGGATATTAATGAGATTTGATTGGCTATGTTTGATACCAGTATGACATCTATATTTCTGATCTGATTTTGATCAGACTTAGAATATATACTTTTATCATCAGCATCTCAGACTAGTTGAATAAAGAGCAAAATCAATAATGTTAATAAGGATGTCTTGCATCTGATTGGCTGTGCTTCTTATTGTCTGAAGTCCATATTTCTGATCTGAAGCCCATATTTCTGACCTGAAGCTGATATTTCTGACCTGAAGCACATATTTCAGATATGATTTTGTTCAAAATTGGAATACATACTTAAATCATTAAGGTCACAGACAAATTCAGTATCTTGCATTAACGTGGTTGAATTTGCTACCACTCAGGAGACCATGGACCCAATTTCGAGTAAACTTTATAAATTGACTTGCCATCAAGATTAGTAGTAAATTTTATTGTGAGCGTATGAGTGCATATTAATAAAATTGAACAGTTAAAAATAGTTTTGCATTCAATGAAATTGAAGCAGATTTTTTATATTTTAAAATACCCGTTCTGAAGCAAATCAAGGGAAGTCATCCTTTGAGTGTTTGTAGCTGCAGAGTTCTTTCCCATGTAAAATTATGGCTACCAGTAAAAATATATTTTAGAATACAAAATGCACAAATTACAGTAGATCAGTTTATCATAATTAGCAAAATAATACAATTGAGAGTTTAACGTGAATAACTTGTCATGGGTAACTGAAGAAAAGTATAAAATAGAAATGTCAGGGAAATGTACATTTGAAGACTAGCATAAACTAGGAGCTTTGTTGCATTTGAGGATCAGAATTTCGTTACATAGCTAAGGAGATTTGTTTGGAAGTAATTATTTTTGTTTCTTTACTGATTTGCTCCAGTAAGAACATTTTCTGTTGCAAAAAATATGTCTAAGGTTTTTGTGAATTTATTTTGCAGAGAATTATTTCCAACTAATAGGCCACATTTGAGATTCCTCATTAATGGATGCAGATTTAATCTGTTTGGTAAAATTTGACATTTGCTGCTATTGATATGTTAATGTGCCAGATGCATTTGTCATTTATATTTTATCACATTTAGTGTGCATTATTTTATGGCATTTCATATATTTGGTGTCATTACTCACAATTATATTGAATTTATATTTTTTTAATTCTATTATTTATTACCAAAATTACTCCAATATGCACCAATATAAATTGAACTTTTTAAGATTGTGAATGATGTTGATTAAATATTTATCTTCGGAAAGAAATTTTATCAGAAAATAGGTACAATCAACATGATATAAAGTCTGGGACATAGTTTGCATTGTTTGTATTCGTACATTACTACATAAGCCAGCTTTTTGAAATTATCAACTGTTACATAAACCATGTGAGCAATATCAGACCCATTTATTAAGCAATATTATGAGCATGTTCTTTGCAGCATGCATCACTGGAAAACAAGGATCATAACACGAAAACTGATCCATATCAGTTGGGGTCTAAAAATAATTTTATTGACACTCATTAAAGTGGGAGTTATGATAACGAGACTCGCTTTCCCTACATTGTAAACATGAACTGTGTTCAGATTTTTGCATGATTTTTATTGGGTTTGCTCAATTTTTAGTTTGACCAGATATTAATTTGGGTATAAATCATCTTATAGTTACCGGATGTGGGAGGTTGCACGTTCGAACCACGGCCAAGTCATGCAAAATATTTATAAAAATGGTACTAGGAGCTGTTTCACTTGGGTCTCAACATTAAGAGGTTGGTACTAGGGCTGGTCAGCCTGGTGTCGGGATAATGTCATCCAGGTGGGACATGGTACCATATGTCTGTGGCATAATGCCCTGGTACCAGACAATACTATAACTACCACACTGCAGACATCGTAGTGATATCACTCAGATTTTTAAAGCTACATTAGAAACAAATCCGAACCAAATCTTATAGTAACACATATTCAGCAAGGGTACATGCTCTGTATACTTTGTTTTAGAGTGCTTTGGTGGGCTAAGTGGTAAGAGTGTCCGCCTCAGATGCGGGAAGTCACAGGTTCGGCTGAGTCATACCAAAGACTTATAAAAATTGTACTAGAAGCTGCCTTGCTTGGTGCTCAGCATGTTTTCCCTGTGAGCTTTGAGTTTCACTCTGCTATGTAAAAATATCAACTAAGAAGTAAATTACACATGATGTCTATATATGATTTGCTAGGAATTACATTTAGACTGTTATTATATAAAATGCAGATGCATGTATATAGAGTTGCAAGTAAAGTTACTGGTGGTATAAATGAACGAAGAAAAGCTTCTTACATGCTCACTTTGTTAAAATAAATTTGTAATTTGTGCACAGCCATGTTGGAGTGTATTTAGCTCACTTAGCCATAAGACCAAGTGAGCTTTGTTACGTGTTTAGGGTCGTACAAAAGTAACAAGAAAAGAGTGAAGACAACAATTTTTGTAAAATTTAACAAATAATTTATTTCTCTAGAAAAACAAGGTAAAAATAAGAAAAAGAACTTACGGTTTACGAATCAAATCCAAAAATAATCAAAGAATTAAAAAATGAAGTCCTATCAATGAAAAGCCTTAAATGAATCACAGTTCGAATCCCGATGAAATTCCAAGATTGAAGGCAATGACGTATGCCGTAACCTTCAAAGTGCTGTTGTGTCAACAGTTCCTTGTTGAATCACAGAAAATAATATTCCAGTTTGAATTCCGAATAATTTCAATAAATGTCTTTGTCCAAGAATTCTGATGAGCACTAGTATTTTCCAGGGAAAGAATAATTCCAAAAAAATACAAAAATTAACTCAAACTGGTCACAACAATAACACCTTTAAGTGTCAAAGATTTAAAGCCCAACTGGCTAGTTCTTCTCAAGAAAACAGTTGTACAGTAAATTAAGACGCAAAACAGATTCCCGGATGGGGGTCAAAAATTCATCCCATTGGGACAACCCAAAGTTTGTAACAATAAACACCTGTTATTTGTCACATACTCCAGGTATGGCCTTGATTCAACTTAACAATTCTTATTATAAGAATGAATAATAATTTTTTTTTTTTTTTTAAAAAGTTGTGTACCAGAACTCTATCTGATTTCTGAACCAAGGTCAGAAACTAGATACAATGTTTCAACTACTGGTTGTTTATCAGGTCAAACAAAACTGAACTGAATTTCTAAAAAAAAATATTAAATCCAGTAGACAAAGTTATCATTACAATAACATGTAATGGAATAAAAAAAATTTGAAACTAACAAACAAGTAATTAAATTACATATACATAACAGCTTATGGTACGATTTTTCAGCCATCGTGACTTTTCCATTGGGCATCATGCATAGTCCATATAATTTCTTCAGAAAACAGCTTGACTTGTTTTCCCATAATTTTACATTTCATTCTGGCAGCAAGGCCTTCATGCTCATCTGTCATCCAGCATTGCCACTGTTACTGAAAGTAGAAAAATATATAAACAATTTCTTTTCAAATACTTCATAATAGAAGTTGGCAAAATCTTGCAGAAATCGTTCTGGCATAAGGACTTAATTTGTTGAAATGAAGCCAAAGTCAATATGACCACTGTTACTAATAATAGGAAATCTTAGAAAAACAACTTCTCAAAAGCCATGTGTGAGTGTATGTATATCTATCTATCTATCTATCTATCTATCTATATATATATATATATATATATATATATATATATATATATATATATATATATTCTAACGTTTGAGTTTGTAATGCTTTTAGAGGCTAACTCGTGCAGCTTTCATAGCCATTTGTTTATTAAGACGTTACGTTTTCTATCCACAACTGGTGCTTGTAAAAAGCATTACTCCTTTGATCCATATGAGTTACAGAGGACAAGTTAAAATTGAGGGTCAGGGTCACACCAATCACTCAGACTTTTGCTCTTATAACATTTGTAGATAGTTTCAGGACACATGCCTAGGGTTAGATTACAACCTGGGGGTTTCATTTCATGTGGTTTCCAAGCCCTTCTCTGTCCTTGTCTTCATCTGTCTCTCGTTAAGCTCTAGAGAATCTAAATTAGCTTCATAATCGCGTTGTCAAGAGATCTGTCTCTACTTGACGTGTCTCTGTTGTTACACACACCCCATACTCCAAAATACAACGTATTGTTAAACCATGTAGTGTTTAATAACCCTGATGGTGTTTTAGGGCCCCACAGTTGATAATTCAAAAAATATATTGATGTCATCACTGGCGGTCTCATCAGTTTTGGGGTTGTGTCTTGCCCTTTATTCTTCAGGTCCTCCTGTTGACCTTTTGTGGTGTCTCCAGCTTGATAAAATTCAGGGCCATAGACCTTGTTGCAGCAGTATCTGCATTGTATCTATGAAAGTCCTAAATGAATGAAAAGTTCGTTATAAATTTCAAAACCGGAAATGTACTGGGCCTCCAAGAACCGTGACATTATCAAGATGGAGTTGTCTAGAATTCCTTCAAATAATTTCTAACAGTTCCAGAATAATGTTATAGTATAAATAATGAGCACTTGTTAATTATACTGAACAAATGTTTTTTCCTCTAGAATAGTATCTAAGTACAACATAAAACATGTCTGCAGGCATACAAGAACACAATAAGTGTGAATGACTCCAAAATCGGAGTAAAACTGATTGCTTAATTCGCACCTTGTATACGCAGTATATTGCGACTATATTTCGAAACAGACCCCACGTGTCAGAACATAACAACTGTTTTTGCGTCGCTTTGGCATATTCATTTGAACTAGCTCAAACAATGGGAAGTTACATAATTATTCTAGAAACGTCGAAACCACATCAGCCACTGAGAAATGAAGCCATAAGCGCCATTTAAGTCTTAGTATTAAGATTATTAATAATTGTCAATACATACGTAAACTTCTATTTATAGATTATATGTACTATTATGATCTTATCAGATTCAAATCACGTAGGCAAATCGAAATAAAGATATTCTGTACACATTACAGTCATGAATAAAAATTATATAAAATCATGTACCAGGAGTTACACATAAAAGATAATGCAAGCAAAGAATAATAATGTTATTTCGTCATCCTCCTAGCGTTAGCACCCAGACTAATTATTTAGTTCAGACATTTTTAGTTGCAGAAGCAATTCTCTTAAGTAATTTCTCAAAGACAGACAACCGCTGAATCCACACTTTATACGGTAAAGGAATTTACCTCCCTTACACCATAAGCAGAAAATATAAAACGCCAAGAGAGCATTAATTTTGTTTTGAAAGAAACGTGTATTTGGAATCTTGGCCTACATAGATTGCGCTCTAAAATTATTCGATAATACCATATTACGTATTCTACTATATGGGTTGGAAATTTGGAGCCTTGAAAATTGCAAAACCACTGAGAATTCATACGTATTTCCCAAGAAGGATTTTAAAATGTCAAAAGAGTTCTCCGATTTTACATGCTTTATGGAGAAAGTGGAAGACAACCACTTACACTTTGAGAGAAACTGAAGGCCATGACAGATTGGTGTACATTAACTGAGCGATAACATGCAAAAAAAAAGTGAAATACATGTATAATGTGATATTAAAACGCATATTAGACGTAACAATACTTGTCGATGATTTGAATATGCTAAATCTACTCTCGAAAAATGTGGATTCGGATACATTTGGTATTCGCAATGTTTTCCTGATATAGAAATGGTTTATCAACAATATGAAGAACAGAAGAATGGACATATATCTTCAGATAGGAAAGGAAAACAAAAACTTTTCTAGTAAGAGATACATTATTTATTTCTTTACCTAAAATAATTTGCATTATTTACTTTAAATTCAGAACCACAAACCACCGTTTACCAACTGAAACTGGCGGATGGTCAAATATTTTAAGGAACGAATGATTGTGTACATTATGCAACAAAATTATCTAGGAGATGAATTTCATTACACATCCAATGTTCCTTATTTCAAAACTCTATTTAAAATACAAATATCGTTTGTTTAACTCAAAAAGTATTGAAGTTCTAAAACTGTGTAAATTTATAAAATGTGTCCTATCGAAATTCAGTTAACATGGAAGGTATATTGTTTAGGCTGAAATGCAAAAATGGTATTTTCAGCGACATTTTTGTAATCATTATGCATGTTGTGTCATGTGTTGATATGCTTATATCTTATTTTATATAACAGAGTGGTGTGTGCTAGAATATGTGTTGATAGGCTCATATCGATTTTATATAACAGTGGTATGTGCTAGCATATGTGTTGATATGCATATATCAATTTTATATAACAGTGGTTTGTGCTAGCATATGTGTTGATATGCTTACATCTTGTTTTATATACTAGTTCGAATAAAACACTAAAACGCCCTGACTAATATATGAACTATAATAAAACTTGGCAGGATGCTTAAAGCTTTTATTTCCAGATAAATAATGTTGTAACAACCATCAAACTCTGGTGTCTATAACACATTATTTAACAACACCCTACGATTGTAACTACATTATTTATCCCCAGTAAAATTGTTATTATTATTATTATTATTATTATTATTATATATATATATATATATATATATATATATATATATATATATATATATATATATATATATATATATATATATATATATATATATATATATACTATATATATATATATATATATATATATATATATATAAGGAATACAAATCATATGGCGAATAACAGTCCTTTCAAATGCACTGGATCCAGCAAGGGATCACGTATGTTAGGGATTGATTAAGATAAATGCAATAAACTGACAACGAACAGTGCAAAACTAGTATTTAACTAGCCTGAGCGCTTTCGACTCTTAATGAGTCTTTTTCAAAGGCATATAAAAAACATAGACAAGACAAATAAATAAAACAGAAAAACCGTAGTGTTTGCAAAACTTTACATGGCTGTTTCTACAGGAATTAAACCTTTAAATTTATTATGTTTAAATTAGTTTATATCAACTTGTTGCGGATACTGGAAAATATTTCATATGTCCCTAATATTTTCCAGTATCCGCAACACTGACTGGGGTCAATCCAGAATTAAAAATATAGGTTGGTGTTTTGTCAACTTGACACCAATTACAAGTGAGTTTTTAGACAATTTTATCAAAGCATCACTAATGCAATATGGTGCAGGATTCCAATATTCTTAATATAATTAGAGGAAAAAAAAAAAAAAAACCAACAACACAAACTAAGGTAATAAATAAAAAAATATAAACAACATGCATACACACAGTTTTTTATTGCATGTAATATTATGACTCAAACAAGATATACAATTCGAACATAAGCATACTGTAGGCATACAATTGTAATAAACATTGTTACGTATATGTAATTAAATTACTGGTGTGTTAGTTTAAATTCTCTTTTTTATTTTTGCTTCATTACATTTTATTGTAAGAATAATATTTTTACTGGATTTGTTATTTTTCCCAGCAAATTTAGCCTTTTGTTTTGACATGTGTAAAACGTAAATGTTTGCTTCATTTTTATTTTTAGCTAACCTAGTTCTTAATCTTGGTTCCGATTTTGTAAACATTGAATGAAAACGATTGGCTATTAGCAAGGTCATGTTCGGCTCACGTGTTAGCTAAGTTGTAAACAGCCTTTCTTTTTAAATTATTTTCAGCGTGAGAATCTGATTCTTAGATAGGGCTATTCTAAGCTATGTGCTCAATGGCATTTTTTTTTTTTTACTGCGCTGTTCAAATTACTGATCACGTAGCCCCGTCACGTGAGCCACCATGTGATCTAAAATCGTGGGTTAAAACAGACGTTTTCTAGTAGACTTGCCAGTCGTATCCCACATCTTTAGAGCTCAAGGTGTTTTTGATGTTGATGCCAGTTTGTTTTAAAGTTCATCTATTATTTGGGATTTAATAATTTATATTCTCTAGAAAATAACACAAGTGCTTTTCTTTATAAAAATTCTGTGACAAAGACATTTAGTGGAAATTTACTCTGAAATTCTAAACAGAACATTATAAATTGTGATTCAACGAGGAACTGTTGCCGTCAGTACAACGACCTCATCTGACGTCATTGCCTTCCATATTGGAACTTCATCGAGATTCGAACCTGGATTCAATTAGAACTGTTCAGTGATATGACTTATATTTTTCAATTCTAGGATTAATTTTTGGATTATATTCACAAACCGTAAGTCCTATTTCATATTTTTATCTTGTTTTCTAGGGAAATAATTTATTTTGTTAAAACTTACAAAGCTTGTTGGCTTCACTCTTTTCTTTTGTTACCTTTGTATGAGCCTACACATAACAACATTTTTTACAAGCACAACAAATATTTTGATTGGTCAAATTGCTCAATTTGATTGACAGATCGAACTATCTATAAGACCGTAAAGCTCCGTTTCAAACTTCTTTAAGAGTGTACCTCGTCTGGAGTGTGTACCCTGCCAGTGTCCACAGAAAGCGGAGTACATTCTTGTCGAGTGTGTCAGTAGTGAAGAGGGATACCCTGGGGCAAATGAGAACATAGGAGGAAAAACAGGTGGTTGTACCCTGGGGCAGTATCAGGGAGTGTAACATTGTGGGACTATCTGGGGCACTAGATAGGAATGGAACAGGTGGGATGACGTCACGGTACTGGCAACAATGTTTCAAGTGGCTAACCTGAATACGCGCTATTCTAGATAGGGACAAATACAACAGAGATACACATTGACACACACATACACACACATACACACACACACACACACACACACACACACACACACACACACACACACACACACACACACACACACACACACACACACACACACACACAGACACACACACAGAGACACA
>JAECUM010039629.1:0-27710 GCA_016617855.1 Megalonaias nervosa | reverse complement strand
TGTATATCCAAAATGGAGGTAACCCACTGTGTGCAGCTTCGCTGACAACCACGGCCCATCTGTGAGGAGTACGTATCAAGTACGGATTTGTTTTTAACTTCCCCGACTTCGTGGACGGGATATTTAAACTAGTTTTTTTTTTTTGGCCTCTGTCTCTGTCTGTCTGTGAGAGAGAGAGAGAGAGAGAGAGAGAGAGAGAGAGAGAGAGAGAGAGAGAGAGCACAACCAGCGCTTTTTAAGCATATTGTCAAAATGTTTTAAGATTTTACATATTCAGACTGAATGAAATTAAACAGTCATTTCTTTTAATACCAGAACTGATCAATTTTATTATAGAAATACGAGTACAATATCGTTGAACTTCATCGGATATTTTCTTTTGGATCGTCCGCCATAATGGTTTTTCTAATAACTGCTTCCGTTTTCAGCTTTTTTTTTTCGTGTGCCATATAGGGAAAGGACATTTTATCTTTATATGGAAACGCAACGTAGTAAATATGCCATGCATTGAATAACTCTTTCTTGACAATAGTTTTATTTGCTCCATTGCAAGGTATAGGATCACTTCGTAGCCTCGATCTGGTCGAGGCTATGACATGGTAGATATTTATCCACAGTTACACTGGTCGTCTCTTATAGGATATCATGTGCTGAAAAATGGCGTTACGCCCACAGCAAGATCACTTAAACAATGACAAGAAAGTAGAAGTGAATGGTATCAAATAAATTTTTTTTCTAACCGACCATTGAAATCTTGAATCGAAGTGCAAATTAATAACTCCACTCCACTCCACAATGTCAGTCAATCTCAGTACCTCCATATCTCTTGAACTTGGACCAATAGCCAAGCCATCAGCAAGTGGCCTGCAATCTGAATGAAATCAGATCTCCAGTGTCCTGGGTAGGACAGTGGAGATCTGATTTTAATCAGATTGCTGTGGCCTGGTGTGAGAGATTGCACAGTATTACGCAATACTGGGGACAATGCGAGGGCACAAAATGACAAGGAGGTTGTAATATAGAGAATATCTCTGTTTGCTTGTTTTGTGGGGTTTGACGCCATTTTTATTCACATGATAGGCCATATATTGCGGTCGGTATACAATATTTTCGTGGACTAAGAGTCCGGGGACAACCACCAATCTGCGGGAAGTTACTGAAAAGCTTTCTCAAACACCCGCGCTGGCCTAGCTGAGACTCGAACTCACACTAACAGAGGTGAGATGTATGACTGATCTGTAAAGGCATGCTCTTTAGATCACTTGGCCAGTTGGGGCCTTGGATCACTCGGTCACCCAGGGCCTTGGATCACTCGGCCATTTGGGGCCTTAGATCATTCAATCACCCAAATATAGAGACAATATATGTAGTGGGAACTGGAGTAAGTTGAAGCTTTTGAAAACTCAAAAAGTTGACCTAAGCTTAGATTTCGAAGAAAGGCTTATTGCTATTTTAAACAATGCATTACATGCATACATACATAAATACATACATGCGTGTGTGCGTGCGTGCGTACATACACACACACACACACACATACATACATACATACATACATACATATATACATACATACATACATAACTGAAAACAAATAGCAGGTCTGTTCATGTTTGGATTATAAATATGTCTTCTAGTTAAGTTTATCGATTATTCTCTTGTATTCAAAATGAATGTGAAGGAGCGATCGTAGTTGGAGATACCGCAGTGTGAGCTTTGGAGAAGGCGTACTGGAGAGATCTTAAGGCAAGCTGGAATAATCAGTCTTTGTATTTGGTAAAAATGCCAATGCACTTGCATGAAATAGTAAAGTCAGTAAAATTTACCGTGGCTCAGCGAAGACAATTTTCTGATTTTTATGGAAGATCTCCTGATAGAATTATTCCCTATTACAACTAATTATCGATTGCTCCAGCTTGTGATCTCCTTCAGCTCACCCTACGAACTCTCCAGCTCACCCTACGATTACTCCAGCTCATCTGCAGTTATTCCAGTTCATCCTGCGATTACTACAGCTCCCGCTATGATCGCTCCAATTCGTCCATTTTGAACGATATTGCTTGCCATACTCTTGTGTGAAAGAGTCAGTAACGAGTGAACAAAGTTACTTGCCCAGGGATGTTTCGTCGAGCACTCCAGTTTCGTTCGATTGCAGGCCCCGTACCTGGGCATTCGAAGCCACTTCAGCGTGTTCAGATTTGTCATGTCCTTGCTTACACTCGTTCCCTAGCCTAGCCAAGATCGACTTGTTTATTTACATTCCAGGAAAGATACTTCAGTTCTTTATCTATTCTAAGAAGAAAATTGAGAAGTACCAAAACTTCCTCATTCCCTTAGCATTAGCTGTATAAGTTAGGTCAATCCCGGCATTTCATTGTATGGTTAGTTCCTGGTAACAAGGAAAGAAAATGCACTTGCTTGAATAAAATTATTGCAGCAATAATAATAATAATAATAATAATAATAATAATAATAATAATAACAATAATAATAATAATCTACGACTCAACATGTAATTCCTTCAACGGGATGATCGGTTTGATTGAAATATACATGTGCATGTACGCATTCTCCCCTTTTAAGTCTAATTTAAAAATCTGTCTTGATTCGTTGAAACTGTACATAAAAATATATTATGTGTGCCCCATTATCATAAAATATGAAGGTATATAATATGCCGAATGAATTCGTATATAAAATACATTTGTATTATACTCCTTTTATGTACGCCTTTCCTATTAACATTGGGCTGTTTTTGCAGTGTTGTAAAGCTGTGCTCTAACCTTGTACATATCTTTAACATTGGGCTGTTTTTGTAACACTGTGCTCTAGCCTTGTACACATCTTTAACATTAGACTGTTTTTGTAAAGCTGTTCTCTAGCCTTGTACATATCTTTAACATTGGGCTGTTTTTATACAGCTGTACTCTAGCCTTGTACATATCTTTAAAATCGGGATGTTTTTGTACAGCTGTGCTCTAGCCTTGTACATAACTTTAACAATGGGCTGTTTTGTAAAGCTGTGCTCTAGCTGTATACATATCTTTAACATTGGGCTGTTTTGTAAAGCTGTGCTTTTGCCTTATTCATATCTTTAGCATTGGGCTGTATTTGTAGTGTTGTACAGCTGTGTTCTATCAACTCTCGTGTATACATATCGTGCTCATGCTAGTTGATACTTCTGCAGTGACACACTGTCCTAGTGTCCAAATGAGATTTTATGATCGAGATTTCATGACACGAAATAAGTTTTAGCGCCCAAAGTAGCTTCGGCTGAATTAGATACGAAAAAAATCGTCACAGCTTTACTTTTTATATTAAAATTTACTCTAAATGTACTCTACTTTGCTTTTAAAATTAAAAATAATATTTCTTATTATTTCCATTCATTTATTTAAGGATTATATTTCACTTTGACCTCATGCAATGTGCTTGTGTCCCGGTACGTTAACCTTTCCACTTCTTGCCCCGATTCCATAACTGAGGGTAAGGCCCGGTTACACTTAGGTTAGAACAGCGGCGTCACACGACCACAATCAAGTCGTTAAAATGGCAAGTCAATGATCAAAATCAAATATATTCATTGTCAGAACATCGCCCAAAATACATCCTGATTTGCATTGCTTTCCTTATTTGCAAATATTGACCACCATTCAGTGTTATGCTTCATCGTACAACTCGATTTTGAGCACTCTCCCTTGAACATACTCAAACCATTCCTTGAATATTAGGCGCCTATCAGCTCTATTGCATGAAAATTTGTGGATATCTCTAGAACCTTCGACATTTAGATTTTCCTCGCCACCTACTTCTTCCATTTTAAAGGAGCAACGAACTCCCTTACGTTAATCATCTACAAAACTGCTTCATTCCAGAAGTGCTACAGATGACATTTCGAGCACAGACAGGTTCATGCTTTAGTCTGCGTGTTTTGAACATGGCTTTACTGCGAAAGCATTTAAAGATTTCTCACTCTTTGGACCAGATGAAGAGACAAAAGAAGAAAAAACTGACCTTTGTCTAAAGTCAAGTCATATATCAATATTCATCTATCTATGTTTATTAGTGAAATTGATATCACCTTCCTGCACTATTATATGTATCAAATAGCCTGCTAATAACTATATACTCTCTGCAGTTAAACATTCATTGAACTTGGGAGTAAAATTACATAATTTTGTGTAATTCTAGTTCCAGATTGAAAATTAAAAGATCACCAGAGAATACTCGAAATCTCAGCCAATCTCTGCAACAGTTTTATTCAGAACACCGTCTTTGACACGAATGCCTGCAACCATGCATCTGAATCTGATTTGTGACTTTATTGCAATTTGTTTATCCTTGCGCGAGGAGTTCGTGCAAATGGTAATATCCAGGCTCAGGGTCGTAATTTGATATTAACGGAAAGGAACTTATCTTAGAGCATTTTCTACTGTTTTCAAAATACTTTGAAAGATTTCGTAAAATTGCAGCAAAAATCCTTGACAAAGCGAATCGGCATTAGCAATTATATAATGTGCATTTGGTTACAGAAAACTGATATTCCCCAGTGATAAAACTTCCTATTCATCAAGCTACCACGAAAAATATTGCGGACAACTTCGATGTTGAAAGTTGTAACAGATCTAAATCTGCTCTGATCATTTTTTTTATTGCTTGTGCATTTTGTGATGGCATACTTGGGTGTACCAATTCTGCAGTGAAGTTCATATTTATTACTGCTTGCGTTTAGGATAACATATAAGTATACGTTCTAGTCATCTAAGTAATAAACAAATATCGTTACTATCAGCATTATACAGTCACTGGTCGAGTGTTAATATATGGTATTTGTGTCACGCATAACAAATTATTTACTTTCCCGCTTGAAAATTCATTCGAATCATTCTGCTCATTAACACCGCTCCGGTGGCCTAGTGGTTAGAGCGTCCGCCTCGGATGCGGGAGGTCGCGGGTTCGAACCCTGGCCGAGTCATACCAAAGACTACAAAAATGGTACTAACAGCTGCCTCGCTTGGCGCTCAGCGTTAAGAGGTTAATGTTAGGACTGGTCGGACTGGTGTCAGAATAATGTGATTGGGTGGGACATGATGCCCCAATGCTAGACATCACTATAGACTGTCACACTGCAGACATCGTAGCGATATGACTGAAAAATTGGTAAAGCTACGTTAAAAATCTAAATCACACACACACACACACACACCCATTGCTCATTAACGTGCTAACCTGTATTTTTACAACAGGAAATGCACCGTGTTTACTTTCGACGAAGGGTCGATTTGAAGGACTTGTTTGCTGTCATACCCAACACCAAGCATCACAATCACGATGAAGCCAAACAGCGGTGTTCCAGCTTGGGTTTGCTTTTCGGGATAGGAAACCGAGAGATTCAAGCATACGATTATTTATAAAACGAAATAAAGAACTGTGCTGAGCTGTTTTCAGTGAATTTCTCAACATTATGGAAACGATTGACCATTCAGACCACCTATGCTATTTCTGCGAAACATAAATAAGCCTCGGATGTATGTCAGCGTGGTAATTTGCAGAAACATTATTAATTTTGTTCGCTGCCAAAGAAGAAACCACAATCTATTCGGATCATCTTGGCTATTTCTCTGATTGATTTGACCGTACGTCTTCGTTGACAATCGCGTCACAGTTCCGGTGCTTGTGAGACTGCAGAGGATCAGTTTGATTAAAATTAGATCTCCACTGTCCTACACGAATATCTGAGAGCGACCGCTTCTGGAGACCTTTGAATTAACCAATGGAAATGTAGCTTTGAAAAATCTGAAAGTGAATGAAATCATTCGTCACACATTGATGCTCTTCAGTCACACTGCTTAGTATCCCAAACGCGAAAATATAAGACTTCATCTGATTGACTGATAACATTAGCGATTATGGTAATAACAGAGTCACCAGAATATGACCCCATAGCGGACAGTGGAGATCCATTTTTAATCAGACTGGCACAGAACTAGCATCCTCCATCTTATTGAAAGTACTAAATCTCTGTACTTTCTTCCCACGATGCACCGCGTCTACTAGTCTGGTTCGCTGTCTCGCATATTCTCTGCTACTCTCCCCACTACACGACTAACTAATCGGGAGACACAGATTTTACAAGTTACCGGCCTATGATATTAGCTTGCCACATTAGGCCGGCCACCATCAAACCGTAGGATAGACAGAAAAGTTGCAATGAAAACAAAATAGTCGATGCATTCTCAGCAGCTCAGTCAATCCTTGTTTTGTAAATAGCCGAGGTTGGACCTAATGGCAGCTATCAACATACATTAGAGGCACGATCCGAAGGATTCACGAAGTTTTCAACGATGATAGACTTATTTTATGCTCTAACGTCGTATCGTGCGTGCACTATACCTTGCTATTACACATACCTATAACATGTAAACTATAATGTATTAAGATATTTTGCTAATCGGTTATGCACGATTAATAAAAAAGGGTAAATATTTCTTATCGATATTTGAAATGCTTGAGTTCTGTAAAATGTGACATGTGACAAGAGCCTTCTTTGCCTCTGCAAATAGGACCTAAAGTCGTATTTAGTACCGGTTACAGTTAAAAACTTTGAAGACCACTGTAAAATCCCGAAACGTTCCATCCAGACGTCCTATCCTCTAGCTTTTCCCAAATATATTATTTCATAAATCATAGTCAGCACTAACGAAAGTTTTTCGTCCTAATCGCATTGGTTGAACTGAAGGCAAATAATGGGGCAATAAAGGTTTACTGATGATAATAGTATATCAATCACACACACACACACACACACACACACACACGCGCGCGCGCGCGCGCGTGAATGCTTAAGTATTGTCCCAGTTCCGAATATGATCTGTGTCGTGAGTCACTATGTTTGGGTTGATCTTTTCGTGTTCTAAAACACAAGTAGGTAATTTAGTGCCGATGTAGAAGGAGTTAAGTGCATTGTCTCAAGGACGTCGGAATCGAACCCGCACTCTTTCGGTCGCGAGTCGCACGCTAACCACGCCATTAGTCGCCTATTACTACACGCACAAGGACGCATCGGACCTATTCTACATCCCCGAGCCCATACGAGGCAGCGGTAGTGACTATGTAAACAAAGTAATAAACAATTGTAATTGATATGCATGCATGGTTATTGCAATCGCAAGACCTACTTATAAGACAAATAACGACAACTAACAATAGTGCGTAATGTTTAGAAATATGAACTTCTATAAATGGCGGCGTGTAGAAAATGTTAATTAGTTATTTAAATGTTTGAAAATGTGTACTAAACATGTACTTGGTTAAGGACAAAATCACAATAATCCATTAACCAGCTCTATTCACTGTTCAATAATTACGAATCAAATTACTTAACTGTCTTAACATATGGTCATGAATTGAAAGTAGTCCAAGTAAAACGAAACTAGGACGATTAATTTCCAAAAAAACCAACGCAACCCAGTACAGACTGGCTGTGCTATATTTGAAACAAACAGTCTGTACTTGCTTTACAGGTTAGTCAATAGTAAACATTCTAATATACTAAGTAGAGTGTCATACTGAACAATATCTTGTATTATGACATATGATGTGCCTGTAATTTTTTTTTTTTAAAAACTTTAGTGAATATGATTTTCTGATTTTTGAAAGAATAGAAGAAAAATAAGGTATGGTTTGATGAAAAAATGTGCTGAAAAAAACTCTTCGTTTGGGTGGTTACAGCATGACGTGTATCGCCAGTTTATAGTTCTTGTACCCGAACCGGGAATTCTCCAATATTTGTGACAAGGCAACATATACTTCATTTTCCGACAATAAAACAAAATATAATACTTATTATATTATAATCTTAGCTATACATTTGTTGTTTAAATGTAAAAAAAATAAAAAAAAGTTAAATATTAGAAGTGATTTATATGTTTTTAAAAAAAAACAGGTTAAATAACCACACGTTACAATGTGTAATGAGCAAGTGAAAAATGATTTACGGATGTAGTCAAAGCATGTTTAGTTGTGAAATCATGGGAGGGGAGTGGTCGAAGCAAGTACCCACCCCCTTGCCCCTATGTGCTGTCGCATATGCTTGTTCGTGTAAACCATATTTGAGTACGTCCGTAATTTTGTCGCAAAATTGAACATTTTTATTGAGATATTCTTTGGAGAAATAATTGTTGGCCCTTCTTTGGGCTCTAAGATCAATTATGTTTTAAAGTCTGGACTCTTTAAGAACCGCCCATATTTGACATAAACTAGACTGTCCCTTTGCGGCGATTTTCTTAGAATAGTAACTAATTTTTTTTTTTAATATAATTTAGGTACGATATTTGAAACATTGGCCATTTGATGTGTTCTTTGATGCTAAAAACAACCTGAAGAAAGTAAAGCCAGCAATATACAAATCAAAAGTTTTAATTGCTTTCATTTAAAGCTCTTAAATATGTACTCGTCTAAAAAATGTATTGCTTTTTGCATTGAAACTTTTTTTTCTGTGGTATCATATACGGTCTTCAGTCGGAATATGGATGACGAAGCTAGTGTTTCAACCTGTCCCAGATGTACATGTACATACACATGATGCCACAGAAATACTCCAGTATGCAACTTACAAACACTGCAGCTTATTTCTACCAGTTAAGTCCGTGAAAATCCATGCAAATACAACACTTTGGGATCTTTTTTACAAAAACTTTCTTACATTAAGATATAAAAGCATAAATTAAAAGTAGAAATATTTTGTTTTACATCTACATTTTAACTCAGGGATTTCAGTCCATAACAATAGGGTAAAACGATGTACAAAGACCTGCTGAGTCTATCGTAAAGCCTTTTGTTTTTAAACGATATCCGATATGAATGGTGTCTAAAATTCGGAACTAAAATACATTTTGTTTTGTGTCAATTCAAAACAATAAATGGATTTCCAGGGCGTCTGATTTAAGGATAAAGCCCAAAACTTTACAATTATCCGGATATTATATTAAATACAATTACGCCCAGTCTTCCTATTTAATTATTACAATTAGCAAGAAGATTGTATGTAGGAAAGAAACCTTGAAATACATATATAATCTTCCATAAAAAAGAACAAAAACTTCCTTCTCTGTTGCTATTTTAGACTGGCAAATGATTTTTCCATACATAAACATGCGAAATATATAGATAACAGCAACCGTCCTTGAAACATACTTGTAAACACGCCGCTATTCTATGTTTCAGTGTTGAATCCGACTACAAAACGATCTCAAACCAATGAGTTTTCATTTCTGTTTTCTCATTTGGATGTGTAAGATTTTATGGGTTTTGATAACTAAGGAAGGTTGGGGCTTTATTGATCATGTAGATCAAGGAATTTAATAATGTTGACATACATGTCTGAATCTTTCACCTGAAGTGGAGCAAACGCGCAATTAGAACTAGGTCGACGGGGAGGAGAACACTAATTAAAGTGTGTGGGCCAGAATGTGAGCATTAAAGTATTAGATAGTGTTTTTCCCGATGTACATTGCGACAAAAAAGGAGACTAAAGTACTTTACATGTAGTGATGCATACCACGAAGGAAAATCCACCTCCCACCCCCACCCCCTAATTAATTGTGCCATCACAACTGTACCAGCCTGTCAGGTCCCAAAGATATATCAAGCATATTTATAGAACACTCGAGTGTTCAAGAAATCGGGTCGTTTTGAACATTTTACCCTTGTTTCGCTTCCAGTGTTCAATTTAATATTGCAATGCTATCTCTGTCAAGCCCCATCACATTCATAAACGTTCTAAAATTTAGTGCGAGCACTTCAAATGATCACAAGCCCATCCAGATTATGATTTGTAATGGGTCTAATCAACGGGTGCTTGACGCGCATGGAATGCAGACATAAAAACAACAATACAACCTAATCGGTACAAGATCGGTCAGGCTCTTCCTCGCCCTGGTCACGTGAGGACACTCATAGACGCTCTCGATTTTGACACTGTTTTGTTTAATTGTGTCTAAGCACCGTAATTTGTCATATGCCATAGTGTTTTGTAATATTTTGTCAAATAAAGGTTGGACATCGAAAAGTACAGTCAGCATGAATCGAATGTATTACAGCTAGATACTCGGTTCGCAAAAGAAAACTCTGACTAACTGGTAAATCCAATTCTGAACACGGTAAGTCCCCAAGCTTACCTTTGAGATTTCTTTCTCAACTAGATAGACGTTACTTTTCAAAGGCAAAATCATTCGTGATAAGCTAAAAACAAAATTTAAAGTTCAAGTACACGCACATAAATTGTATTACCATATTCTTCCCTTGCGTAAAATCAGCACAATGAATCCAACACGACAGATCTGGAAATCACAAGATGACTTGTGCAACATGTAGTGCAATCTGAAGGTTAAGCTATCAATCCTATTATGATGACCCCACCCTCTTCAAAAAAGGAAAACGAAAGCACGAAAGCCTAATCTGTGTTCATAAATAAGAGCCAGTTCCTGTCACTCATATTTTCATAATATAACTTGTAAAATGATAGAAAATGGGTATATGTTTACGAGATGATCTTGTTGAACACATGGTATAAATTTGGTTGTATTGGTACATTTTCATTCAGAGCATTTTGTTTGCAGAGTTGTTCCATAATACCTGAAATCAGACAGAGTAGAAGTAAATACTATCGAAACATAACATTTTTCAAAGTTCATTATGATATATGTATATTACAGCGAAGTTCCTATAAAGTTTTATTTCTGATTTTGAACAGATGAGAGAAAATAACAAGCTAATTAGATATTAGATATTAAAAGTGTTATAAGCATCCATTATATAACATACTCCAAAGTGTTATAAGCATCCATTACATAACATACTCCAAAGTGTTCGAAGTCTTGTTTATGTACACAATTCTCCCAGGATAGAAAAGAAGAAACAACCCTCGTAGGAGCAGACAGTTCCTGCCTATTAATCAATTAAATACAACCTGTTTCACCATTTCTACCACTATTTGAACTTTTCAAAATGTATCAAACAATGTGGAGGTCTGTAGGAATTTTTGTTGTTGTTGCTGCTGTTTGAATGGCGATACCGCTAAGATTTTTTATGACTAAATGTATGTCCCAGTTTACTCCCTGCATTATCAGTTCACATGTATCTAGATGAAGCTGCTGCGTCAATCCTGCCTTGGAAGCTTTCCCGCTGACATCTGGGAAGCCATTCCACCGTCAATTTTAGCCTGGACAAAGAAGTGAATATTAATATAGGCATTAACAATTTTTGAGGCTAAATATAGCAGTGTTACACGCAGGAGGTATCATACTGAACTCATCAAACATCAGTCGATGTGAACTGAAGGGTTCTAAACGTGCAAATATTACAAAATGTTCTCCAATCACCTAATAACCACACATCACGAAATCCTAATTTCACATTTGCATCTTATTTCTTGTTTCACCGTTGTATGACTTATTATAAGCCATTCCATACAGAATATTATAACTTCACGCCATGAAATACCAAAAAATGTTCTTTTCTCAAATTACGAAACAAGTATACCTAAAATATCCAGATGGTTCCCGATATTAAGAATGTAAGGGTGCAAATTTCTGTCGATCTATGAAGAACACATTAATTTGGGCAGGTAAACGATTAATTAGATTTATGGGGACCGGCGCGTGTTTAAATCACCATAATGCACGGATTTGTAATGTTTGTGTCATGAGAGGAGTGATTCTTAATTAAGCATTCGTTTATTTAACAAGTCAGACAGACTGTAAGGATAGGGTTAACTTCGGTCTTGTATCGGAATTGTCAGATTTGAGATTTTCCAGAATTAGTTATTTGGGAATCTAGAGGTCACGCAGACTACAATTTGGCGCCTAGTTATAAAAGGCGGGAGATATATTTAATCCGGATTGGTTACGCTAGATAAGGGGCGTGGTTCCCACACGAAAATTCTTGGGTTTAATATTTTCCATTACAAAATGTTAGTCAGTCAACGCTTTTCTGCAAGAGAAAACAAATTTAGGAGACTCCGAGTTTGAATTTAGAAGAAATTCACTCGTAAATAATTATCCAAGGGATCGGATGTCTGGAAAGTCGACGGACACGATTTTGGCGGTAGAAGCGAGCGAAGCTTGAAGCACAAAGTATTTTGTGCCAGTCTCATGTAATTCATTGATATCAATATAACGATTTGTTTGATTTATTTGCTTATATTGGCATGAATTTATTTGTTTAAATTCGTAGATCAATTTTCTTGATATGAATACAACTGTGTGAGTTCCTCAATATGAATCCGTACAATGATATTCTTTATATAAGTTTGACGAATTGTTTGAATGTGTCATCTTGATTGTTATAGGAAAATATGTATCTAAGAATTTCATGCCTTACCTTAGTTGATATGAGTTACGAGAATTCGTGTGAATTCACCGACCTTAGATGATTTCACGTATGATAAAGACTTGAGTGTGTATTGACTGAAATTAACGTTGTTAAACCATGAAGTGAGATTTCATATATGCTGAAGACTTGAATGTGTGTATTCGCTAGAAATAACGTAGTTAAGCTGTGTAATGAATTTAATTCATTCATTTGTGTAATTGAGACGAGACCGGAACGGTTTTCTCTGGTGATGATAATGTGAGTCAGGTTGAAATAGCCGTTAGGAAGTACATTAATCTTATGAAACTAGGTTTGTTTATGGTCTCCCATGTGTAGTTTGACCAGATAGCCTTTGGTATATGTTGAATTCCGATAGAACTATATCTGACATAACGAGAGGGGAGTAATGATCTAATCCCAGTAGGATATCTGACAGAAGATTTAGGTTGTTTCTTTGTTTATTTTGGAAGGTGAAATAGTTCCACGAGACGTATCCACGTACCTACCTATCGAAGTATCTACGTATCCCGTACTTACATATCCACCTACCCACACAAAGTTCGAGGGCCGAAAGAGGCGAGACAATAGAGAGTTTGGAGAAGGGGAAAGTGGAAAGGACCAAGAAGAACAGTCACAGTGAAATTGGATAACAGTCACGGTGAATTTGGAATGAACCGGAAATAATCAGGTTATGAAGTTGTACAAGGCAATGACTTCGATTGTTCACTCGATTCTATGATGAACTAATTCTATCATTTAAAACAGATCGGCTATTTATATAAGTATATTTGTGTTTGAAATTCGGTGAATGAGTTATTTCAAAAAGAAGTGTATCTTCCTAATATAATGTATTGTCACGGTTGTTTATGTAATTGATTAAAATTTGTTATTTTCATGTACGAGGGTTCGTGTCATTCTGTTTTATATATCTGCTCAGATCTCTATCTATTCCACCTATAAGTTTCACACTTTATATTGATATTTACTCGATCCTGGCAATAACACCGAAGGCGATCACCCCCGAGATAACGCTAACCAAATTTCCACTATAACCCACCCCCAACAAAGTGGGGGCTACGTAGCAAAGAAATTAGGGAGGATCCATTTTACGAAACTAATCCGTGCTTTAATAAAGTCTTGTGAATACTGTACATTATGACGTCTGTTCCTAGAAGACGGCTAATTACTCTGGTTGAGAAATATCTCCCCAACATCGATTCCCCATAATCAACAAATAATCACAATAATATAACAAGGCTATAAAGGGAGACATAAATACAAACAACACATACCCAAAGTTTATTGCATTACCCACACCTCCCAAAATCACTTGTCTCTGAGTATTCACAAACGTAATACTTGTGGTCATGAATCACAAATGATTACTCCTAATCCCCTAGAATCAACTACCTACCCGGTTCGTGATTCCTAAAGCATGATTAAAATTCGAATTTGGAATCAATGAATCTGATTCCCCCTGATCTATCACTCTCTTTCAAACTAAAGATAAAGTTTAATCACTAATCGCCTAATAATTAAATGCATATAAACAACGAAGAAAAACAACATCAAGTTTAATCAAACATTTCACTGTTTTGACTGGGATATGAAGGCTAGATATTTCCGCATATTAATAGCAGGTTGCAAGTCCATTCAAATATAGCAGGACCTTCTCAAGCGAGCTCTATTTATAAAAAAACCACGACGATTACCAGTTCACAATAACTCCGATCTTTTACTAGTTGATTGACAGTCTGCCCAAGGCCCTAAGTAAACAAAGAAATTGCAGTTTCTCGCTCATGAGCCGTCACACAATGTCATTTTACTGCTGTTGACAAGCCTAGGACATCACATCCTCTCTACCGGCCACAAGTCGCCCCAACACGACGACAAAGAAACGCTGCGCTTCCAAATTACTGAGCACCTAAAAAATTCAATCGGCTTCAGACCATGCCAGGTTACACTGCTGCTCACGTTACTATGACAGCCAAGGAGGTTCCTCTGGAAGTTAAACTCTTCCATCCACACGATCAACAATCATAATGTCATTCCTGAAGGTGTTTCCAAAATACAGCCTCGCACGCTCATGGCTATCTAAGCAGAGCCATTCAGTCATTCTGCTGGCCAGGCCAAGCAACCTTAACCCTGAGAGCACAGTCCGAAGAATACCAAATAGATAATTACCAATAAATCAATGATATGAAGTATTAAGGCTTCCAGAGCACAAACAAACCAGTTCTATGTATGGCATTGCGATGATCCATCTATCAATGCTGCAAATTGATTTTCGCATACTATAAACAGTCTTTCAGAGATTTCTCAAACAAACCTGCTCATTATAACCTAATTTTTCTATATATGCATGATAACACCATAGTAAACTATAACTATTACTGAGGCTATGTTGGTACCCAGCGGTGTTCAAAGTACACGGTAGATAAAGCTGCTCAATAAATAGGTCTCCAACAGGTCAAAAACTCAGGCTCAACCTGACCCTAATTACCACGAAGAAAACTCAGGTACAGAGACTGCGCTTCCTACAGAACAACGGATCTCTACCAAAACCCCAAAATTCGCTCAGGATGACAGTGCCCATACTACAATGAGCAAAATCCATCGTCTTCACCAGACCGTGCTAGTTGACACTGCATCCTCGCATTTCTATCACCAATAATATACATCTGCTACAATGACAGAAAACCCGTTCACTAGCATCTAAGCAATCAAAACTTAAAATTGGTTATTTATAACTTCATGAACCAATGCTTTACATAAATCTTGTTCAAAGCAGCAAACAAATGGCTTTTAAGCAATGCTCTGGAAATTATTACTGCACATGATGAAAACAAAAGAGGCATACCTGTAGTCGCCTTTGAAACTATATACGATATTTTTGATAAAATGTATCGTAGTTATGAACGAGTTATCAACAACTCTGATAATAGATGACGATGACGAATATTCACTAAAAGTATTACGAGATAAGAGTTATTAGTGTGAGTATAAGCAGATGAGTTCCCTAGAAAAGAGTGAACCATGATCTTGTTGGTATTTTTTCTTTGTTGTTTCTTTGTTGTTGTTGTTTTTCTGGGGTTGGTTGGTTGGGTTTTTTTTTTTTCGTTTTTGGTGGTGGGGTGGGGGTAGGGGTGGTGCTTTTTTTAAAAGATGTTTCTATTGAGTCGAAGCATGTTACCTGAAGTAGTTGCTTAAATCAAAGAAGATAACCTCTCAATCTTATCCCATCAAATAATCACATTTTATCAGTTTCTGGCTCCTGTATGGCACTTTTAAACTGATTTTAAGTATTTCTAATCAAAGCTCTGTGTATAAAAGATGTTAAATTCCTCTGTCATTTATCATAAAAATCAGATTCATCGACATTGAAGTCAAGGTTACCAAAGGGCATGTCTTGCTCTGTCACGCGAAGCTAATAATCGATGACCAAGATTGTTCCAGTTGATACAGTCAGCTACCTTATCAGAAATGTCAGTTCTCTTTGAAAGTTCAATCAAATTTTCAACTAGAGCAAATGTAAAGGTTTGACATAGCAAATCTCCCACGGTGTTTACTGTATATTATAATATACCCTAACATAGTATCGCACATTTCCCACGCCTTTTTATTGTATATTACAATTCACCCACCATACTCTATATTACAATTCACCCACCATACTGTATATTACAATTCACCCACCATACCAACACAAATCACCACGCTTTTTACTGCATATTACATTCCTCACCCCCACCCCCGTACCATCCCACGATATTCATCTTCCACCCCAGCAACGGAAGGTTCATAGTGCAAAACCCGTCGCACATGTCACGTGTCTTCCTGCTGTGATTGGATATATAAAGTTTGGTAAGAAAATACTTTTTAATTTTAATTGCGATTGTAGATCTGACTTTTAGGTCAGACTTAAATACAACCGCGACATCAGGAAGAAAGAATTTTTTTTTTTTTTAAAGCAAAACTGATGTTTATTTGAAAATAGTGAATTAGATTATATGGCTGCCGTCAAGCTGTTGTGACCGCTAGATCATCTCAGCATTAGTACATAGTCTCCAGACTTAATTACACCAGAACCTTGACTGGATTCAATTTAATTCTCCTATTTCCCATTGAAAATCGGAACAATGTCAATTGAAAAGAAACAATACTAAGTACAGTGGTTTAGATGAGCTTCAGCGTTGATTGTGGTGTTTGCTCGCGGACTACTTGTAACATCGTCGACCCTGTGCTCCATCCCTCGAAATATGGAATTCTGGGATTTCTCCTCCTGTATATTACACAAAACCTTTACAGACGGCACAAAAAAAACATTTGATATTAAAGACCACGTGATAATGTTGTCAAAGGGTAAGTTTTCTCCAGGTGCCATTTTACGATGACATCTAAGCCTCTTTCAGAGAGTCCGAGACCGATTTGTATCGAAAAGAGATGATGTTCTAGATGGGAGTGTAGCAGATACCGTCTTCATCTTCCTCCTTTTTTCTTCCCATCTTGGCTTATTCCACGGGTATATATTCTATTGTAACGCTACAATTCGAGCAGAAGCAAAAAGGAGATTGGCCTACATTTTGAAAACACAAACGAGCTTACTAGATAAGAACCAATACTAATTAGTACTTTTCATGCATGTATCTCGTATGTATATCGTACACTTCACCATGTATAAATTAATAATAATAATAATAATAATAATAATAATAATAATAACAATAATAACAACAACAACAACTACTACTACTACTACTACAATAGGGAGAGAATGGGTGGTCGGATTGGTGCAGCAAAGACATACTGAGAACTAGTTGTTTCCTTGCCTATCTCAGGTGACAATCAGGTTAGACATTATAAACTGATAAATGAAATGACTAAGGTTTTTGCATTTTTTTTCTTTGATGCTTTTCGTTGTTAGAATCTTTAACGGGTACACGCTGTATGGAGGGTGGGCGAATCATATACACTAAAGTAATAACTGCGATTATCAATACTGGTCTATCTAAAATATTGTTCCTGAGGTAAAAAAAAAAAAGTCTGTGCCAAGCGATAACCGAGTCACAATAGATTTATGCGTAAAATTACAGTAACGGTGCCACTAGGTTCAGCAACAATTAACTCTGTGGGATATGACTCTCAAATATCCCCATGCAAGTTACCACAGTACTTTAGTCTGAAAGCGATATTGTATGGAACGCCACAGCTGTCTTGAGATGATAACTTTGTGCAAACATCTTTATGTGCGGTGCTTTTGTCCTTATATGATGTGCAAACTTCTTTATATGCGGTGCTTTCGTACTTATATGATGTGCAAACTTCTTTATATGCGGTGCTTTCGTACTTATATGATGTGCAAACTTCTTTATATGCGGTGCTTTCGTACTTATATGTGCAAACTTCTTTATATGTGGTGCTTTCGTACTTATGTGATGTGCAAACATCTTTATATGCTGTGCTTTCGTACTTATATGATGTGCAAACTTTTTTATATGCTGTGCTTTCGTACTTATATGATGTGCAAACTTCTTTATATGCGGTGCTTTCGTATTTATATATTGTGCAAACTTATTTATATGCTGTGCTTTCGTACTTATATGATGTGCAAACTTCTTTATATGCTGTGCTTTCGTACTTATATGATGTGCAAACTTCTTTATATGCGGTGCTTTTGTCCTTATATGATGTGCACATCATATAAGGACGAACGCACCGCATATAAAGAAGTTTGCATATCATATAAGTACAAAAGCACCGCATATAAAGATGTTTTGCACATCATATAAGTACGAAAGCACCGCATATAAAGAAGTTTGCACATCATGTAAGTACGAAAGCACCGCATATAAAGAAGTTTGCACATCATGTAAGTACGAAAGCACCGCATATAAAGAAGTTTGCACATCATATAATAAAAGTTATAATCTTAAGACAGCTGTGATGTTCCATAATATTGTGTTAAGTCTAAGGTGATTCGGAGGGCGACCTAGTCGCTAATGCATATTTCAATCCGACAATAGCCATCAGCAGTTCTGGTCAAGAAAATGTCAGCACAGTAAATAGTATAAGTTCATCAAGTACATACTGGAAAACAAACAGGAGGGTAGAGATTATTTGCAGATATTACCTTTACAGTTTGTACAATTTCGTGATACTTTTAATGATCTAAAGTTTCTAAACAAATTAAAATTTGATTCCTCTTTTTAATGATTTGGTAACTTATTTCATAGAATGGCAGCAACACATATAAAAGACTTTCTGCCTTTTGTTGATGAGTTTTAACTTTCTGGGACATCTACAATGGTTGAATATCTAAAACTTTATTATCTGTGTTTTTTAGACACATCAAATCATCCAAACATTGCGGAGGACAATTATTCCGAATTTTAAAAATCTCGAGAGCCATGGACGTAATTCTGCAAGAGTGTCAGTTTGACGATTCTTGTTAACTCTTGAAAAATATTTGTCAAGATAGTTACCTGCCTTTAAGCTATCCTAGGAAGATTTTTTAAAATGTGAGACGGATTGCAGTTGGCAGTGAATATCATTTCCTAGCAGTCTGACAATTTCTTTATAGTTTATGAGAGCACTGCTTATACAAGTACGGGTTTCATACTGGATGTCTTAAATCCACAGCTAGTGCTTGAAACTTGTCAGGGTTGGCTTGTACCATGGTGGCAGTGAATCAGAACGTTGGACTCTTTTTTTCAGGCACTTCAGTCAGTGTCAAGGTCAGGTGAAGAAAAGAACGGAGTGTTGTCATCAGCATAGTAATACAAAGAGCCACATTTTATAAATTAAAATTATCATCGATGAAATCATTAAAAAGTAAAGGTCTGAAGAATGTCCCCTGATGAACCCTTTTTGAATTTCAAAACAGATACTCAAAACAAGGTCTGGATTGTGTCCTTTTTTTTCAAATCCATCCCAATTTAGTAATGACGATTTTACACACATTTATATATTATTCAGCGATGAAAGTATATCGGCATCTTCCGGGCTCTTTTGTACAATAGCTGCGAACAATCCAAGGTTGTTATCGATTAAACATTGCAGCTTAAATAGCTGGATTAATTTGCAATGTTAATTACTACGCGAGAAATAAATTAATTTGGTTCCAGGACGTGAAGGTGTCAGATTGATTTTCATGTACATGAAGCCAAAGCTCAACTTGTTGACTTGTTTGTACTGACAAGGTAATGAGCTTATTCGATCTCTGATAAATAAGAACCTATAAATAGCGTCTTGCAATTAGTTCTATTATTGATTAATATCCGCGAAGCAGGACAAGTGAAAAGAAACAAGAAATATCTTTTAAAAGAGAATTGTCAACGAACGTATCAGTATGCATAGCTTGTAAAATGTGCAACTATACAGTCATGTGTGTGTGCGTGTGTTTATGTGTGTGTTTAAGTCAAAGAAAGATTAATTATTAACCAGGCTATCAAATCCACGTTGCTACTGGAAAAGCAAACTTAACAAGTTCCAGTGTTTTCTGAAAACCGATCACTTCTATCTTGGAATTATGGGATTGCAATCTGCATGCAAGATTTACTTACCTCTGAAATTGAAGAGCTTGACAACATGTCAATCTACGAACCTCCGAAACTAAAGATTTGATGACGGACTTGCACCAAAAAGCATGAGCAATATTACGTTTTGCAAAAACATGTGTTAACACATTTTTACGAAGAATTTTTCTAAATTAAATTATAATCAAGGCATATATTAGAGTGATCTTAGCAAGTCATGCAAATAAACAAAATAGTGGGGCCAAGTGTTTGGAACTATTTCATTACTCTTAACGTACAGATGTGTCCGCAAAGCTGGTCGGCGTAGAGATAATATCGAAAATTGGATAGTAAATCGCCAGATAGCAGAGTTATCGTGTGCGCAGAGTGACTGGAAAAGGTGCCTTGAACCCAGACTTGACATGTAATGTTGTATTTGTATGCGTTTGCTAAAACTGATTATAAGTTTCTCAACATTTTGAGAAATTGGAAATAGGGTTCACATGGTTGCTATGGAAGTCACCTAAAGAACAATCACATTGCATTTCATTTAAAGTGTGTGTTAAATCTGGAGAGAGTTTTCGGCGTGTTTAGCTCAGTAGCACAGCGATGTATATTTGTCGCTTATGAAAGTTGATGAACCAATCCATAACATAAACGGTGAAACAAGGGCCGGATCTAAGTTACGAGGGGCCTGGACCGAGTCTAAGTTATGAGGGGTCTGGGTCGGATTTAGGTTACGAGGGACCTACGACTAATAAGAGGGAAGATGGCTCGTGTTATTTCAGTATGGAAGTGATTATTGAAGGTCTACAAAATAGGATGGCCTAAGGCTATATCCTTGTTAGCCTATGTATTAATCTGGGCCAGGGTGAAACTTATGCGCGCATTGAGTATATTCATGGCGAGTATTTCAGAAAGATACCGTACCTTAAATAAATGCTTTCGGCGTAATAAAAGCCATTCCAATGTTTTGTTTGGTTTTTTTTGTCCCACAAGGACGATGAAAATGGAAGCAAACAATTACATGAAGTCCAAATTCAGTTAGGTAAACGCATATCCTGCCTACAAACGAGATATTAGTGAAATGAACTGGAAGAAAATCGTTAGCAGATGAAGACAGCGTTTGTTTGAGCAGATAGGATTGTAATAAAATGGACTTACAATATAATATATTCACAAATTTTCTATTTTTTTTTACCGAGGGAATTCAGTATACCGGCTTTTTCTTAGTCTAAACTTTGTTTCAATTTTCACAGTCCCATCTTGCGTAAAGACCAGTGACCCTAGGATCACAATACTGACGTTGTACCAACTGAGCAACCGCTACTCCCGCAACAATATAATAAAGAGAAAAATACTTATGTAATGAAAATTTAATCTGCCCTCAATCAAAATCATGTCAGTTGTTTCAAATCCGCGGAGCAGACAAACCGCCAGATAGGCAGGTGGAAGATGTAGAAATGTCGTGTAAATAAATCTGTCTAGTATTTCAGTAGAAGTGGGGAAGAAAAGAAATTAACCAAGTTTCCTGGCTTTACTTTCCACAGAGAATTCCGAAAACAAAATCAGTTACCTCTTTGAAGTTTATAACAGAAATTTCAAACCACAGAGGCGTGATGCTAGTATTGTCATCTGGCCGAGTGGAACAGAGAATACAATTATCTTGACAGCGACGAGAATCTGCCTTACTTCTAGAGCTGATGTGACCTCCCAATAGGCCTGCCTCGACTTTGACGCAGAATTGCAATCCAACGATCAATGGATTTTCTATGTTTGTTCACTAGTGTATCCAGTGTAAAAAAGTCGATCTATCTGACATGAAGGAGATCTGAAGGATATCGGTACGGTTTCATGCTTTGTTGACCTTTCAATTCACCACTTAAATTATAACTTTTACGTTTTATGAAGTGAAAAAGTTCATTCCGAACAGATCATATTTAATGATAACTCTCCCTAGCATGAAACGCCACGTTTCATCTAATAGGTTACTAATAACACGTGGACCGGAAATTACAATAGGTCGACATGTGCTTTATCGGTGCCTGTCAGATCTGCTTATTATACATGAGTGTGGGATAAATATGATGCAAGATACTGATAGTGCAACGAATGGATAACTTAAAAAACATAATTCATTCAAGCACAAAGTAGGTCACATTGACCTGCATATGGTATAGTTGAGTTACTTTCCTTAGATACATCCACATATTAAATTTCCTCAGTTTAGATGAAATATAGTCTAAGATACTGTGTGAATAGCTGATAAAATAAAAGTCACTCAAATGTGACAATTAGACCTACTATCATTATCAAAAATGCATAATGTGCCTGAAGCACGTGCAAAACAAGCTAGATCCAATCTCACGCATTTATTTTCACCTCCAGACAGTAAATTACAGCAGTCAGGAACATGAAGATTTCCGAAGATGGATGAGTTAAATTTGTGGGAAGAAAGGTCCGATTGTGGTACCTGATGACTAGCAAAGAGAACAAAAGTTACATGACGAAGGTAGATTTTACGGACATGACTATGAGCTTCATAGACGAATTAAAGCTAGGGAAGCTGAACACTGTAAACACCGAACCTGGCTGTTTTCGGCTGGGACTTTCTTTATCAAACTTCGAACAGGAGTCAGCCAACTTGATATTGTCAGAAAACACCCCTAATACCCTGCTGATTGCCGAGACAATTTCCAAGTGAGAAAGGCTCATGGAGGATGTGTGCTTCCTTTTTCAGTGTATTTGACTCGGATGAAGAAGAATTTATCTGTGCTGAAGACATGATATGCAGGCTGAAGTGCTTCGGACTCGAACAAGAGGACGCTTCAAGGAAACCATTCACTAAAACGGACATAAGCGAAAGTGCAAAAAATGGACAAGGACATCTACCCACATGTCTGTGTGGACTTTATGATAAATGCTGGTAAAAGTAGACCAGATGTTTTATCCAGAAGTTTGACAGCTTTTCTGTTATATGTATGGGCAAAGTGGTATACGTAGATGAAGTAAAAATAAATCTCGAAATAACAAATACAGTCAATTAGAAGAAATTTCATGTTGTCGCTTCAAAGTATTTTTCGCCTCTTGAAATGAATGAAAGTATAAGAATCAGATGAACAAAAAAATTAAAATACAGATCTGATCAAGTGAATGAAGTTTGAACTTTCCAGTGTTTAATAAAAATGAGCATAAAAATGTTGAGCTAGTTAAGAATGATGAACGAAACGAAAACAAAGATGTAGTAATTGAGGTTTGAAGCTTTTTAAAACTGATTACAGCACAACCACGATATGTGCATGCTACGCTGAGATTACAAGATTTTACAGCTTGTAGCATGATACGATATGTGCGCACTATATTGAGATTTAAAACTTTTTATGGATTATTGCTTAACAATAATACGTTCGTGGTATATTGAGATTTCAAGCTTTTTATGGAATTTTTACAAAACGGTATGTACATGCCACACTGAGATTAAACGCTTTTTACAGACTAGCACGACACGATGTGTGCGTGCTATATTGAGATTTAAGGCTTTTTACAGACTGTAGCACTACACGATGTGTGCGTGTTATATTGAGATTTAAAGCTTTTTACAGACCGTAGCACAACACGATGTGTGCGTGCTATATTAAGATTTAAAGCGTTTTATTGAGTATAGCAGTGCAATGATATACACAAGACACACTGAGATTAAAACCTTTTACGGATTATAGTATGACACAATATGTCCATGTTACACTGGGATTAAAACATTTTACGGATTATAGCACAACAATATGTGCCTGCGACACTGAGATTAAAATCCTTTTATGGACTGTAGCATGATACATTTCGATAGGACGTTCGATATTTTATGTATTAAGGGTCACATTTCTTTAGCATTCTTGTAGTTTAGCTCGATTAGCTAGGAAAATTGTTATGCATATCTATATTTGTTTTGTAACTCCTGGTACATGATTTTATTTAGTTTTTATAATTTTTATTCATGGGTGTAAATTGTGCAGCATGTCTTTAGTTAAAGTTTGCCGGTGATCTGAGTCTGATAAGAGAGTAGTAGTTGCATTGGACCTATAAATACATGCTTACATATGTGTTGACAGTTATTAATAATAATCTTAATAATAAGTCTTAATGGTGCCTTTGGCTTAATTTCTCATAGGTTGATGGGGTTTCAACGTTTCTGGAAGAATTCAGTAAATTGCCATTGGTTGGACTAGGTCACATGAATAGGCAAGTTCAACACAAAATGAGCAGTAAGATCCGTCACGTGGGGTCTATTGCGAAATATAGTCGCAATAGACGGTATGAATAAAGAGAGCACCGAGCAATCAGTTTCATTCCAATTCTGTAGTCATTCTGACGTTTTCTTGTTGTAAGTCTGCAGACGTGTTTTATGCTGTACATATATATTATTCGAAAGGAAAAACATTTGTTTGGACTGTTCATTGGAAATAGAAAGCGCTCATTATTTAAACTATAGTATTATTCTGGAACTGTGATAAATTATTCGAAAGAATTCTAGACAACGCCATCTTGACAACGTCACGGTTCTTGGAGGAACAGTACATTTCCGGTTGTGAAATTTATAACGAAATTTTTATTCATGTAGGACTTTCATAGATCTTTATAAGGGTTAGTTTGGATGCACTTCATAATACTGTAAGTTCCTGTCACATTTTTCATTTATAACTTTGATAATTAAATTGTTAAGCTTTATCAAACTTGTTGGTTTTGCTTCTTTCTGTTACTTAGTTTGTGACCATAGAGGTCATAACAAAACATTAGAGTTTATTTTACTTTGTAACGATTTAAGAATATTAGGTAAGAAACATATTAAAAACATTTTGCGAACTACAGTGCGTCTTGAATAAATGCTATGGATTTGTATCAAAAGAAAAAAAACTTGATCTAAGACATATGTAGCTAACATATGTCATACTATCCACATTTACCCATATCATCTGTAATACAATCCACGTTACTCATATCGTCTGTAAAAACAATTCATGTTTACTCATATCATCCGTAATACAATCCACGTTTATTCAAATTGTCTGTAATACAATCTACGTTTACTCGAATCATCTGTAATATTATCCACGTTTACTCATATGAACTGTAATACTATCCTCGTTTACTCATATTATATGTAATATATCATATGTAATGCTATCCACGTTTACTCATATCATCTGTAATACAATCCACGTTCACTCAAATTCTCTGTAATACTATACACGTTTACTCATATGAGCTTTAACACAATCATTGACTGATATCATATGTAATATTATCCACGTTTACTCGTATCATCTGTAATCATCTGTTTAATCGTATATAATACTAGCAAGTTTACTCATATCATCTGTACTATTATCCACGTTTACTCATATCATCTGGACTCGTTTACTCATATGTAATACTATCCACGTTCACTCATATCGTATGTATAAGCGTCTAAAAATGCAACAGCATGTAAATATTATAACGTACCAATATACCCATCAAATGTTTAAGCTGATCTACTGCGGTGGGAAATAACAGGCGACTTTACTGTGAATCAGTATGTTAAGCGTTTGGTAGCAAAGCCATGCACGACCTTCCAAGTAAGGCATGCATTTGTCATTGATACTCAGTTCTGAGATGCTTGGAAGACTGAACTGGTTGAGCGTGTCAAACGTGTGGCTGCGGTATTGATTGTCTGAAGTACATACATGCTGTCATTTTGTAGTTTCTACGGTCCATTGACTTTAATTCTTTTTTCAGAGACTAATTACTATAATTTTCTATTTTCTTAAGTCCATGGACTTTAAGTCTTTTCCCACAGACTAAATGCTGTCATTTTCTATTTTCTAAAGTCCATCGAATGTAAGTCTTTTTTTTCACAGGCTACAAGTCCGTCGATTGTAAGTCTTTTTTCAAAAACTACATGCTGTCGTTTTGTATTTTCTTAAGTCCGTCAACTGTAAGCCTTTTTGACAGACTTCATGCTGTCGTTTTGTATTTTCTTAAGTCCGTCAACTGTAACCATTTTTCACAAACTACACTGTATCTTAGAGCAATAAATGATATGGGAAAGAATGAAAGTTTAATTTCCTTTAATGGATCGTAAAGAAGAAAAACACGTATTCCAGAATTCCAATAGATCTAGTAAGTCGATTGTTGCTTTGCTTTCTGTAATTGTTGTTTGAGATTTAAGTTCTCGTATAAAGTGATACCTAAGTAATACAGTTCTAGTATAAAGTGATACCTAAGTAATACAGTTCTCGTGTCTTGAAACTGTCCGTTGTTGAGTTTAAGGGATTGATCGGTGTCAACAACTTTTGCTTCTTTTTGTAAAACGTGGCAACATATATTTGGTCTTGCCAACGTGGAAACTTTGTTTCTCGAACTTAAACCAATCGCAAACATTACACGTTCTGACTGCAGAATTAATCTTATTTTGTCAACAAAAGTGAATAGCGGTATCATGCTACTGCAACTTTTTTAGAAGAGAAATGGGTAGATCATTTAGAGAAATAACAAACAACTACCGCATTGATGATATTGGAGTCAAAACGCTGCACGTGTGTGCGTCTGCGAGAGAGAGAGAGAAAGAGAGAGAGAGAGAGAGAGAGAGAGAGAGAGAGAATTTCTACGTAAGTGTTTGGTTAAGATTTGTTACGTTTTTGAGTATGTTATTGGTTTTCTTTAAAGCCTATCTTTGTAAATCTAACTTTCACTGCCGAATCCATTAATTATGTGGACCATTCATTGGTTTGTCCCATGTACATCAATATTTATGTTTCATACCAACTCCATACATTAAGATTTGATTGCCTTTAATGATTATTACAATGTGTTTGGGCCGTATGACTTAAAAAGAGCACATCAGAAAATATGCTTTGTAACTCATTTTAAATGATAGGAGTACCTAAATTACAGTATTTAATTACAAATAGGTAAAACTAATTAATCAACTGCCACTTAAGCAGTTTAATGTCTGTAGTTTCTGAAACTTTACCAGAAAATGACAAAGTCAAAAACATTTAAAAATTGTTTTAAAACAACCCCAGTAAATGTACATTTGAAAACAGACATGGGTGTCTTCACGCCATAGCATCCTAAAAATAGAAACCTCAACTCCACAACCACATGTTACTTGTTAATTCAAAGCTTAATGTGAGTCTTTTGGACATGTAAATTTTCGACGAAGTTTTGAAAATTAAGAAAATATCTCAGAATTAATTCTGCTGCACTCATTTGAAATCATATGGCCAAAATAGCTGGCATAATGACCAAGAAAGGCACTTAAAACCTAGAGTTGCGCACAGAAAAATAACATCTGTGAATAAAGTTGTGAACCTTCAAGACGTAGATGAATTAAAACAGTCAAGCATAATTTAAGTTACGTCATATTATATGGGTCGGCCCAACGATATTTAATACCCTTGGCGAACTATGAATTTTGCGCCTCCTCCCTTGAGAAAAAAAATTCACTTCCGTCTAATGTGGCACCCTTTAAAGCCTGGCGCCCTAGGCGACAGCCTAGTTCGCCTACATAGTCTGCCCTGTCCTGCACAGTATGCCTCAGGGCAGTACAGTAGCTGAATCTCACTGACTGAACTCTGCATTCAAATTATGGTAAATAAACAGAAATTCTAATTATACATCTTATTAATAATGAAGAGTTTTTTGATCAATTACACAAATATAACGTAATTCAGAAGATCACAACCCAATAAAATTAGAGTATAGCCTTGTATCCGTTTCAAATAAGCTTCTATTTATTTCAATAAATATCAATCGTTTTAATTAATTATCATTCCTCTATTATTA
>JAECUM010039628.1:0-33100 GCA_016617855.1 Megalonaias nervosa | reverse complement strand
GTGTGGTTACTAAAAAATCTCATAGACGATGTTAATAGAATTTTCAACAGATTGTCCAAAACAGCTCCAATGAAAATAACTTCCAAATAACAACTTAATTTTTCCGAGGCAGTTAATTGTCATAGCTGTGAGAAGTTGTTAGGTAACGATAAAGTGCGCGATCACTGTCATCTAACCGGACAGTATCGCGGGGCAGCTCATAACGATTGCAATTGAAAATTTCATGCGCCAGATTTTATTCCAGTTGTCTTACATAACTTTCGTGGCTATGATAGTCATATCATTGTAGAAGCTTTTGGCGATGAAGAAATTAAATCTAAACTAAAATTAAATAATACAATAAAATGTATCCCAAACAATTTGAAAAGTACATGTCTGTTACACTTCGCAAATTACGTTTCATTGACAGTCTGCAATTTATGGCAGCTCCGCTGGTCGAGCTTGTAAAAGGTTGTAGCAGTTTCAATAATCTAAAAAGTTGCTTTCGTAAAAACTACGTCATTCTGAGAAAAAAGGTTTCTTTCCGTATGAGCATCTTGACGAGTGGAGTGGATTTGATGAAACTTCTCTTCCTGATAAAGATAAATTTTACTGGCAGCTAAAAAATGAAAATATTACAGATAATGAGTATAACCATGCACAAGATATTTGGAATAAATTTAGTTGTAAAACATTTTGTGATTATCATGATTTATATTTGAAAACAGCTGTTTTACTACTAGCAGATGTTTTCGAGAGTTTTCGTAAAGTTAGTCATAAAATGTATGGACTAGACCCTTGTTGGTATTATTCTGCACCAGGATTGTCATGGGATGTTCTGCTAAAAACAAGTAAGATAGAATTGGATCTCTTGACAGATGTTATGTTTAATCTTATTGAGAAAGGTATCAGAGGCGGAATTAGCGTTATAACAAAAAAATATGCGGTAGCTGATAATAAATATCTGAAAAATTATGATAAACATTTACCATCAGATTATATTATTGATCTGGACACTGTTAATTTGTATGATTATGCAATGTCAGAGCTAATGCCGTGCAGTGGATTTCATTGGATAACTTCAGATCAATTTCTTAAAGAAACTGAGAAAAATCTCCCAAAAGATATCGGTTATTTTGTTGAAGTTGACCTCGATTATCCTGGTTCATTACATGATCATCATAACGACTATCCGTTTTGTGCAGAGTCTATGATGATCGATTACAGTTTATTATCACCTGAACAACAGGCAATGACAACAGCAAAAACAAAAAAAAAACTTCAATTGTTAATAAGCTAGTTCCAAATTTGTTAAATAAAATAAATTACGTGATACATTACAAAAATTTAAAATAAGCAGTAGATGCTAGACTAAGTCTGAGAATAGTTTATCGCGTGTTAAAATTTAATCAGTCGACGTGGATGGCAGCTATATTGATTTAAATACCAAACGCAGCGCTGCTGCTAAGACCGAATTTGAGAAATACTTTTTTCAAGTTAATGAACAATTCCGTTTTCGGTAAAACAATGGAGAAAATCAGAAAGCGAGTCAGTATTGAAATTGTGAATGATATAAATCGCAGAAATAAATTAGTTAACGATAATGATTTTGTCAGTATGAAAATATTTAATGAAAATCTTGTTGCAATACAGCGACGAAAGACAAATTTAAAGTTAAATAAACCAATATATGTTGGTGCAGCTGTACTTGATGTATCAAAATGGCTGGTGTACGATTTTCACTATAATTTTACCAAAAAGCAGTGGTCAGGTTCGGAGTTGCTATTTACTGATACAGATTCGCTGGTTTATAATATAAATTGTGAGGATGTATATCTAGATATTTATAAATACCGTGACCTGTTTGATTTATCGGATTATCCAGCAAGTAGTGGATTTCATGATGATGCAAATAAAAACGTTATTGGCAAGATGAAAGATGAATTTATGTTTGTGCAGTTAGGGTATTTGTCGAACTAAGAAGTAAAATTTAAGCCGTAATTTTAGATGACAATAAACTGACCAAAAAAAAAGCAAAAGGTATTCCTCGTGGGTATGTGAAAAAATGTATGACATTTGATGATTTTAAAGCAGCGCTAAACAGTTGCACTAATTTTATTAAAACAAATGTTATTAGAACAAATCATTACAGACTTGAAACAGACACAATTATAAAACGTGGACTAAGTAATTTTGACGATAAGAGATATTGCGAGGACGGAATTAATACACTAGCTATTGGACACCACGCCTGTACTGGTGACATATTCAATATCATATTTAATTAATTTTGTCTAATACTAAAAATAATGTTCGAAAATGTAACATTAGTCGATGAAGTTAGTAGCAAAATTAAAAAATATTAATGATTAATGGCCCACAATTATCAGTTGATATTAATGATGAAATTTCAGGTATTTGTTTTAGTAAATTTGATAGAATTAAACTCTCGCTTATCAAATCAGATGACAGCAAATATTTTGATTATCTTGAAAAGTTGAGAGATGAGCTTATATTGAAATACGATAACCTTTACGATCCGATCAGTCAAGAGAAGTATACAAAAATTAATATCGACTTAGACCAATCAAAGGTTTTTGTAAAAGGTGGTAAGTATCTTCTCAGTAAGATAGCAATGAAAGAGTTATTCGAATGTCATCGAAACGTAAGCAGAAAAATTAAATTTTATTTGTATAAACACGATAATAAATCATTCCTGATATCTAACGTTGAGACATTAATAATCGGAGGAGAAAGATAACTCTGTCTGTCTTCTTTGTATTTTGATAGGAGATAATACTGTCTTCGAGCTGTCGTAATGCTTGTCTCTCTTCATCGTTGATCGTTAAGGGAAGGAGATAAATTGTTAAAATCACCTGGTATCAAACAATATTAATAATTTTAAGACCTTAGAAGAAAGAAATAAATGTCGCAATATGGTCTTATAAAAACCAATGTTCTGTATTTTGTGTAGAAAGCTTGACTAAAACCACTTGCAGAACGCATTATCGATCGTCCAAACTGCAAAAGTCTGTCTGTCTTGTACTTCAAGCCGTTGTATCGATCCAACATGGAATTTCGTTTCCTGTACATACTGCAATGTATTTTAGCCCAAAGGTATAAATATGTAAGATTGCAGATTTCGCGATTTATTTTATATTTTGATAATAATGTTATTCAGAATCAGGAATGTAATGCTAATCACTTACAGGAATTTTCTGTTAGATAACTTTATAATCATTTTCTGAAACATATATATAAGATGAGTCTGTAGTCCAATGCTATCGCGTTTGACTCTCATACCCGTGGTCTTGAGTTCGATTCCCATAACTGTCACATTGTCGATGGAGGGCGATTATTGCCAAATTTTTCTTAAAATAGTTGGGCTCCGCCCAGTTTCCTCGAACTTCACTAGAAAAGTGCATACTCTCCCACCATGTCACCACGTGGTGGGTGTACTTTTGCACTCCCTGGGGATGATTATGGAGGAGAGTGTGCAAAAATCTGTTGAACGTACAGAAGGCTTCATTTGTATGTGCCGTCCTTACCATAATTAAGTCTATATGTAACTCTGCCGTCCCTTATAATTAAAGTTATATGTACTCTCTGAATTTGCTAGGATGTCATTCGGCAACCTAGAAGTTCACATGGGGGTTGTGCAATCCTTATATGTACTCTCTGAACTTACTAGTATGTCATTTGGCAACCTAGGAGTTCACATGGGGGTTGTGCAGTCCTTATATGTACTCTCTGAACTTGTTAGGATGTCGTTTGGAAACCTAGGAGTTCACATGGGTGTTAATGTATGTTGTTGTGTAAATATTTCGTCACCCTCTGAACTTGCTAGGACGTCCTTTGGCAACCTAGAAGTTCACATGGGGGTTGCGCTGTTAATATATGTTGTTTTTTTTTTATTTTAAACAAATACTTATTATATTAAAAAATTACAACATAATATAAAAATATATTCCTGAAAGTTTTATTTATGATTTTGAATCATTACAACATTGGCAAAGGAAATAAGTTGTTTCTATCTCAGATACCCCCTTCCCCGACAAATATAATTCGTCACCTGTGAAAAAACTACATATTTTGTCACCTTATTAAGCCACAGGCTGGTGAAGAAAATGTCAGCGAAGAAGCGTTTTGGAGTGGGAAGGGGGTCTCTGAGATAGAAACCTCATTTCCTTCTACTACTGTAGTACATTCACCCATTTAGTCTTGTACTTGCATCTTCAGAGGTTTGCAGTGTGTGCACTTCTTGATACTGTAGGAACATTGGTATGGTTATCTGATTTGACTGCACCTTCGTCGTGTAGTATCGCACATCTTTAGCATCTTCTGCCTTTGTCCACAATATAAGGTGTACTTTCGTGTGTCAAGCTTTCAGTACACCTTCACTTGTGTGTCTCCTGTTTTCACCTTCTGCTACAGTCGTTGGCAGTGGTTTGCGGTGCACCTTATATATTAATCAAAGTAGTGATCATAAATGCGTATCCTATTCTATGGAGACAACACATTCTATTTGAAGTCACATAATAAATATAATGTCATCTACATCGGTCTTAAAAGCTAGGATTAAAATCTCTCTTCTTAACAAATTATTCATTTCCTCCTTCGCAATTTTCTTTACATGTACATTCTCTTATTTTGAATTGTGCCTAAATATATTTATTTACAAAATTGAATCATATCTGTACGTATTAACAGCTGATAGCTGCCGCAATGAACTTATTTTTGTGTTGATAGTGTCTGTTTTCGTTGTGTCTTCTCTGATGACAAGAAGTAGGGGACTCAAAAACGTGTAACTGCCATTTCTGTGTGCTCAGACTTGACCCTGACCGGCATTTACAAGATTTGTTTGTGTTATCCTGCTCACAGGCTAGCAAAGCTAAATCAGTAAGACCCTTCGACCATAAAATCAATATCAGAGTTCTCGATATGAACTTGAACATTGGAATGCAATATTCATGGGCTTAACATCTGCTATTGTTCCTCCAATCTTAACTGTTACTATGTACATATATCGAATGTCATTATATTTTGTTATTATTAGCATGTTTTGCATTCTTCCATATTTCACCTACGTGATTCTAACACCATCATTTGTCTTATAATAGATCTAATCAGATTCGGTTTTAATATTAAGTCAATCAATCACATCTTGGTTTCTTATCAAATCTCGTATAAAATTTAAATGCATTTCAAAGAGAGTTAAAATATTAATGTACAACTATTACAAAATAAGATATCAAAACTGTGCATAATCTTGAATGCTTAATTTTAATGACATAAAGCGGTATAGTATCAGTTGTGTATATTTTCCATTCAGCACGAACGAGATAAAGCATAGTTAAATAGATGTTGCAGCTAATTTAAATTGTTCAAAGATCCATCGGCCTTGTCACTGCTGTATGATGACAAAGATCTGAAGATTCAGTGGTGCTTTTAAAATATTAAGTAACCATTGACACTTAAGATTAAACTTCTGATGTACAAATATTCAAACTTATACTAATACCATCTGGATACCTCTATCTAAACAAATCGGAAAGTCGGAAAGCATACGCACCCTGGTTTTCACATCACAATCGTTTTAATTGTGATTAATTTCCTCTTTCCGTGTTATAATCATATCTAACAGCGCGTTATTTGCAATCATTCTGGAATTCAAATCAATGTTGATTGTCCGCATGATCTTCTCGATTTAAGCTTTAACCGTATCGATTCCAGAGGTTTTATATATGTTTCATTTAAAATACATTTGTATCTGTTGCAGACTGTTGTTCGCAATTATTCGTTTGATTAGTTGATCTACTGTGTCAATTCTACCTTGTACTGCACTTCTACTAGGGGCTCCGAATGGCCGAATGGTCCAAAGCGCTCTCCGTTACGGATCACTGCAATCTCACCTCTGTCTGCGTGGGTTCGAGTCTCGGATTCGGCCAACGTGGGTATGTGAGAAAGCTTGCCAGTAGCTTCTCGTGGGTCGGTGGTTCTTTCCGGGGTTTTCCCGTATTCTTCCTCCACTGGCCGCCATGTATAGCCTATCGTGTCCTGAAAAATGGCGTTAAACCCTATAACAACAACAACACTTCTACTATTGCTCATTTCTCGATCAATAACATTGTGTATACCTTCCATTCAGCATGAATGTGATGAAGCATAGTTGAATACATATTTCGCCAGATTTCAGTGGGCCCCGAGTGGCCGAGTGGTCTAAAGCGCTCACCGATCCGGATCACTTCCATCTCACCTCTGTCTGCATGGGTTCGAGGCTCAGGTTCAGCTAACGTGCGTACGTGAAAAAGCCTGTTAGTAGCTTCTCGTGGGTCTGTGGTTCTTCCTCCACCAGTTATACTGGCCGCCATGTATAGCCTATCTTGTGCTGAAAATGGCGTTCAACCCTACAACAACAACAACAACAACCTGATTTCAGTTATTTAAGGATCCATCAGTCCTCTGACTACCGGGTGATGACAGAGATTCAAGCTTGCTTATTAAACATTAAGTAACTCTTAGCAATTCAAATTTAATTTGATATATACAGTATTTAAACCTATGCTAATGCCATCTATATACTCCTATCTCAGAAGATGTGAAAGTCGTAAAGCATACCCGCACTGGTTTTCACATCACACTCCTTTTATTTGTTATTAATTTCCTCTTTCCGTGTTCTGTCTTTGTTTAACTGTCCTATATTTGCAATCATTCCGGAAATCAAATCAGTGTTGATTGTCCCTATGATCTTGTTGTCTTAAGCTTTAACTGTATCTATTCTACCACTTAGTTCCAGGGTTTGATATCTATTTGATTTTAAGAACATTTGTATCTGCTGAAATGTTTTTGTTCCTTGTCAGTTGTTTGTCTAATGCATCAATTTTACTGTGTACTACACTGCTACTATTAATTAGTTCAAGATGTATCAGTTTTAGTGTTCAACCATGGCATATACTTTTTTAATAAAATTCGGTAATGCAGCATCTTTTATCATTTGGATCTTATCACTCAAATCTGCAATCGTACGTTGGTTTAAGGGATCTACTCATACTTTCCGTCTCTGTCGTTTCATTTTTTACATCCTCTACAAGTTTCTTCTTCTCTGTTAATTAATTATGTTTCTGCAACACCGACAGTATAATACTACTATTTTGAATTTCATTATTTCAATATCTATAAAGTTGTTCTAGCCAAAATTGCAGTGCCATTCTTTTCCAGATTAGTTTTCCTTCTCTCCGTGTCGCTCTCTAAAGTATGTAATTCCCTTTATTATCCTCGTGCGTCTTAGATTTAAAAAATAATTATGGGAATTATGCCAGTTTTAGTGTGCACCATGTCTATGATATCGTCTGTTCGAATAGCAGTAGCTAAGATACTGAGTAATTCTTCTCAATCTAAAATATTTTATATCTATTATTACTAATGTGTTTTGTGGATTAGATATTTTATATTTATAATTATATTTATTTATCTTGTTCATTATAATTGCGTTTCAAAACAGTTAACGTGTCTTTTTCTTCTCACCACATCTTAAGATCTTTCAAATTGTTCTCTTCTAAAATCTTAAATATTTGATTGTTACCTAAGCTCTGTACAAAATTTATATTACGTGATCTAAGGTTTTGCACATGATCTACTAAGCCTCGATAAGAATATTTGATTTAACTTAGAGCACTTTGTACCTTTAGAACCATCTATCTAACTACAAAAGTTATAACAGTTGCAATCTTTGTTGTGTTAAATGTCTTTATAACTCTGCAGCTGTTGTGATATTCAGCCTTTGATCTCGTGGGCTGTACTTTAACATTTTTCACACTCACCTTCAGAGATGCTGTGCAAGTATTTTGGAAAACCAAAAGGCCGCCTTTTGGGAAGATAGTATAAATTTGGTCTTCCTGAAAAGGTACTGTCAAGATTTTGTAATCGAAGGCGATGGCTCCCGAAGGAAAATACCAAAGATGAAAGCATTAATTGAGTATCCACATTTGTCATATGCAAGACCATTTGGTACCTGGAGGCCGATTGTCATCTGGCTAAAGGATACTGGAAATATTAGCTTTTAAATCAAGTCAGTATCCATTGTTGCTTATGGTCCGTTTGTAAGCTTCAATAGCCTTTTCATAAGTATGGGCAACAGTGAGACAAGAGTCTAATAGTCTATGGTAAATTGTATTGATTTGCTTTTGTCACTTTCTGATCAGAAAATGTAAAGTATTTAGCAATATATATTTTAGTTTAATTTGGTTCGTACGGTGTTAAGAATTTAATCGGTAAAATTCCATTTACTATCAGTTAGTTGATCGTGGACTTAGTGACGATGGAATGATTGGCTTTACGGACTTTCCGGCGTCCACGTTTGATAGCAGATCTATTTATATGTTAAAAGTTGCTTTAAAATAAACGTTGTATGCAGCTGTGATCGCAAATATAAGTGTTGTATGGTAAAAGGTGTTGTCTTTCTGTTTTTGATTATAGTTTCGTTCAACATAACTCTGTAAAATTTTTTGTTTCATTTATTACCCGAAAAGCTAAATCAAGACACGGTCATAGTTTATCTCGTTGTCCTTTGATTGTTTGCTCGTTGTCAACTTTAACAACTTTAAAAAATGGATTTTCAAGTCTATGAAGAATCTCCTTTACTTTGAACCAAATGAACAAGATGCACAAAAAAATGCACCACTTCCTATCAACCAATAATTATGCAATCTGAACTTGTTTCATTTCTTTCTTTAAAATTATCGCAAACGTTTCCAAAGTTTTCGACAAATTCCAGCTAGACGCAGATTATTTGGGATTGGTGCAGTTTCAGTTTTGCTAAGCTTAGATTCGTCTTGCATTTGTTTTGCTCACTTTCCTTTTCCTTTTCATTCTTACAAATAATTGGAAACTTAACTAAACTTCATTTAAAGATGTTTGAAAGGGTAATGTCAAGACCGATTAGAACGACACTTACAAATAGTAAAAACGAATTTGATATGTAATTGGGTAATAATAATATCCAAGATGTGAAATAGAAAAAGAGACAACCGCCTCTAATAGAACTCGTACTTCGTGTCAACTTTGCAAAATGTCATCTTAATTGCACTCAAAGATATTGAGGCAAACCTAGCTTACACGACAAATATCCATTGTTTGATACATGTTGAAATCACGTAGTCATCTTTGAGCTCATTTGGAAAGTGAACTGTCTGTTGGAACATATTTGATAAATAATGATGTAACACTATTCATTACCGCACCTGACAAAAAAATTTAAAAAGTTTCGAACATCTGGCTATGTTTTTAGTTATTTTTTCCACCAGTTGTTCTGATCATCTTTACTGGCAAACTGTTCCATTTGTAATTCCTGTTTGCACTATTTCAGAACTTTTGCTCGAATGAATCATAATTGTTTTCGCAGCTGTGACTTGTCATATTTTTCGCTATGTACATATTGAAAGAAATAACTGAAATTAATATGGATGATGTAATGAAAGAATTTGAAAGCCTGTTTACGGTGACGATGATGATTGTGATGACGAGATAAGTTGAATTGGAGCTGATAGTACTGTAAACCTTGCTAGAGATGTTGGAGAGGACAATCAGACGTCTTGATGATGAAGATATTAAACAAAAAAAAATTAAATTGCAGACACTATTCAGAACTTCTGCTTATAAAGTAGGCATGTCCATTATTAGTAAATATGCAAGAGATGCATAAGGATGGCATTAGTGAAATTTCATCAAATCTGTATCTTTAGAATGATACGATAGTGCATTTGATTTAACGGTCACACAAGCTTCTGGTACAAAATGCCTATTACCTAGTTCAAGAGACCGGTAGCCCCGAGGATCTAGGCTTATGAAAGAATTTAAGTTATAAAATTCTAAAAACACATGAGTTTCAGGAGAGTTTAAATAATTTTAGAATTTTAGAGACAAAGGATAAACGCAACATCGATAACCACTGAATTTTTTTAAAAGGACCTTCAGTAAGGTGAAGACGCTTTTCAGTCACAAAGCCAGAGCTGAATAAGAAGAAATAGAGATGCAAAATATCGGTTGTACAAATCTCAGATTAGAAATAAATCAAGACAGTTGGAACCTGAGATAGATGATATGTTATAAGAAATTCAACAAGTACTCACTTCACCAGAATATCAATTGTCCGACGTTTCTTTTTACCCTTACAAGAAGAAAGAGAGGTGAGATGACATTAAATGGCGCCTTAAGAATATAAATTTTTACAGAAAAACACCAGAATGAACAGAAAAAAAGAAGACGAAGGACAAATTAAGCAAGAAAGCAGTGGTCGTGAAAAAAATGCATTAAAACTAAATTAGAAAAGATTAAGATAATGCTATAGAATTAGTTGAAAATATCTTAATTTGCTAAAATATTACAAATTCAAACTGGACGATAAAATACTATTGCTACAATTTCTGCCACAGAATGACTAAAGTATTGAAAGAAAAGGGATTTGTAAATTCTTAAGTAAAACAGTGTTTTCTCTTGCAGTATATTTTAATATACCGTTTTCAGATGCAAAATTATATGGCAGTTGACACATAATTTTGTCTTTTTTTCCCCCCCAAAACATGCATGAATATAGATAATAAACAGGGCCATATTCTCACGAAACGTTAACAACATGGCTGTCATTAATGTGATGTTTGGGGTCCAACTAATATCAATGAATTCTTTTAAAAGAGAAAGGAAAAGTACCCGAAAACAATGTTTAAAATAAAGATTTTTTAAATTGCCTTTTTCATTTCAATTAGAGTTGTTATAAATTTACAAGAGTTTCCACCAAGATTTATACAAACTGATTTGCACAAGGTTTAGTGACACTGGTGATATACTAGAAGTGCATTAGTGCATTAAGTTTTCATATTTGGGTTGCTGTGATAAAAGAACATCCCACTTGCTGTGATGTGAAAATTGAGCACCAGTTAGCGAGTGCCGACTAGAGTGTTGGCCCTGTGAGTGATTTCTCCGATACATGTTCCTCGGGTCTTTACCTTCGGCATCATACCATCCTTCTTGATGTGATAAACGCATGATTGTGTGGCTTTTGGTGCTGGTGTGTGTGTGTGTGTGTGTGTGTGTGTGTGTGTGAGAGAGAGAGAGAGAGAGAGAGAGAGAGAGAGAGAGAGAGAGAGAGATTTTTAACGGCGTCTTCAATGTGGCAGTTTATGGTGATGTCTAGCACAGGGGCATCATGTGCAGATATGTAGTATCATTTCCCACCCCACTCAGTCACATTATCCTGACACCAGGCCGACCAGTCCTAACACTAACCTCATCATGATGAGCGCCAAGCGAGGCAGCTGCTAGTACCATATATAACCTAACAGGTTAGATAGTTACAGTTCGTGCATCGGCGTCCGATTTGGATGTGGGAGATCGCGGCCGAGTCATACAAAATGGTACTAGCAGCTCTCTCTCTCTCTCTCTCTCTCTCTCTCTCTCTCTCTCTCTCTATATATATATATATATATATATATATATATATATATATATATATATATATAAAGAATACAAATCATATGGCGAATAACAGTCCTTTCAAGCGCACTGGATCCAGCAAGGGATCACGTGTGTCAGGGATTGATTGAGATAAATGCAATAAACTGATAACGAACAGTGCAAAACTAGTATCTAACTAGCCTGAGCGCTTTCGACTCTTAATGAGTCTTTTTCAAAGGCATATACAAAACATAGACAAAACAAACAAATAAAACACAAAACCATTGTGTTTGCAAAACTTTACATGGCTGTTTCTACAGGAATTAAACCTTTAAATGTATTATGTCTCAACCAGCCTATATCAACTTGTTGCGGATACAGGAAAATATTTGTATTAACCTAGAAATCAATGAGCCATAACGACATCTGTTACTTTGTGTACATTTATGGTAGCGCAGTTTCTTTTCTGTCCTAATTTCCGTTAAGATCAGTTGGCTTGTGTTAATACAGATAAAACAAACGAGAAATAAATTTGTGTGATTGGTACGCCATGGTACACAAAAGCGATGAAGACAGGAATGGGAGAGTAATGTAATGCATTTAATTTTTTTCTTTGTTCTTCCGTCAGTTTTACTTCTATGACTGCTAATCACTACGTACAAACAACATATTACGGAAATAACGCCTTGGTTAAATGTTTAGAGAATTGCAAAAGTCAGTATACATTCTGCAAGTGAAATAACTCGTTGCCCTTGGCACATATCGTAGCATTAAACATCTAGATAGAATCATTATCAACTCAATATAAATATAAGTGTAAACAATTAAATAAACAATTCAAGAAAATTATAATGGTAAGTAAAGTAGAAAGGATCATGGAAAACAGGTGTGTGTTTTCCTAATATAAGTCTATACTGGTAAAAATGCTTTGGATTTTGTTCCACCGTTCTTTTTAATTCCCTAAACAAGATTTTTTTCAGAAAAATTAGTTTTGATTTCTTGCAGATAATGCGCCGTCATTTTCCCTTGTCATCTGTTATGTTCATGAATCCCTTATTGCAGTAACTCTTTCAGTGAGCATTAATTACCAACAAAAACACGATATCCCTAAACTCCTTATTCAAATCAAGACATATATCTTTTTTTCCCTCTAATTGCAAGCCTTAAACAAGCCTGTCTATGTGGTTTCTATGCAACAAGTAATTCATTATACAGGAAAAGTAAGATTCTCCAGTGCAAAACGAAAAGATGTCTTCACATGCATCAGCTGTGCATAAATACGTAACATAACACAGACACGACGGAATAAAGGTACATGCAAATTTGTCAAGTTCAAGTACAATACAATATTTAAACAATGCATAAGTGTGTGTTATTGTTAAAAATGTTAACAAAGGTATTTACATTTTAACCGGAAAAAATGCTTTCTTGTTGTCCGATAATATATGTGCACTTGGATTTTCATATCAGCGGCGACATTATTATTTCGTAAAAAAGAAATTAAAATAAAGATTTCTAACGGGGACAGAACTCAGTTTGGATAAATGTATGATGGATCGGAAAACAAGAAAAATGACTGAGAATTAACTGCCGCTATTCTTGAGAGCATGGGTTTAAACTGGTTTTAATACTTGATTAGAGTCTGTCTGATGCATCTCGGCTGACCATAAAACTGAAATAGCATGAATCTGATGACATAAATCTAAAAGGCTTCACGTTAATTTAAGTCGAATAATAAAATATTGATACTGACATATGCATATTACAAGTTAATTCTTTAAAACCTGTTCATTCTTATCTATAATTTTACGGCCAGTCAGAGACACCAAACGGACTATATGACACTGGTTTTCTTTTCTCTGTTCTATCATGATCTACAGGTTTGTGTATGCGATATTCATTTAGATCAGGCAACATCAGGTAAAATATTTTGATATGTTTGTGATTGCATGGTTCAAATATTTTGGCTTAACAATTTGGAAATTAAACCACCATTTCTAACATGCAAGTGATATTTAAACATTGCTTTAAGAAATAGCATAAGAGGCAAATGTACGTTACAAAAATTTTGTGCAGAATAAATATGAGTTGCGCCAGGACTGACATTTAGACGTTACAAGACGCCGAGGGTGGGTCCTACATTGGTAGACACCAATCTAAAAACTAAGCATAACTATCATCTCCAGAGTTTACACCACGTTTCTCCAAGGTGAAGGGTCCCCTTGCGCCGAGGTTACGTCTTGTACTTTGTGTCCATATAGGGACCAACTCTTGTTATCAAAAGTCCTATTGTCTCTCATTTTTTTTCTCCACAAGAGCTGATGCTGATTTTGCTCGAAGCTTTGGAAAAGGCTGCGTAATACCTTTTGTTAACAGTTATCCGCCTTTGAAAATAATTAAATTTAAAATTGGCATAAAAGGCCTAAAACCAAACTCTAGTGGTAAAACCTTCAATTACGTTACGTTCCGTTTCTTTATGCTTGCACATGTATGTTTTGGTTACCATTCTATTTAAAATGCCCCACCAATGAGGTTCTATATGTAAGTTTCTAAAACTTCGATGGTTGTCCATTTTCGCATTTCTTTCATCGATGGGCCCTACTTTTCGTATAATGGAATAGGACTCTTCAGGGTGCATGCATGTATGCCTCTTCACGACTCTGATAGGAGAACGATAAAATTCTGAAAAGAACTGCAACGTCGTATCAAAGAAAAGAATCACAATGACATGTATCAACCATTTGGCTCGTCATCATACATTTTCTGCACTGATAATCTATGGTTTGTGTATTTCGATCGATTGGTGGAGAAAGACAACTTGCGACAGACGTACTCATGAACAAAGAAACAGAATAAGAACAATATAGGGAGGCAAAGATGAAGAAAAGACAATAATGAGGACGACAACGATGATTTTCAACGATTATTACAAAATGCATCATCATTGAAATAGATGAAGAAAAAGATTACGCATTTAAAGATAACGAGGTCTTGTGATCATTTCAATTTTTAAATTTTATTTTGCATTACAAGTACATGGTTTATACTTACTGTATAGACCTAATCACGGGTATAAATTTGCCGGAAATAAAGATTTGAAAAAAAGGGCAAACTGAAGAACAGATAAAAAGGAAAGGTAGACACAGATAATAACGGAACTATTGTCTAGAAACTATAGCACTAACCAAACGGAAAATGCGATATAATCTACCCAATCGATTGGATTGGACAAACCATTTAGCGTTAACATAAAAATTTGGTCTCAATATAAATTACTGCATAGAATTCTTGCAACAGACACTTATTAGAAACAACAACAACAACATCAATAATAATAATAATAATAATAATAATAATAAAGGTTCTTTTTATACGGATTTTCCTGAAACAATAAATCATCCTGGGTGGGTGGTGTGTGAGTACGCTATTATGAAATAGTTTTGAAATGATTTAAACCATTGGATCAGAAAGAATATTAATTTCTTGCACACCTTTCAGAAGCAGGCATAGTAATTAATTTTATACTGCTAATATTTAAAAGATAGATATCTATTATGCGCTATGGAAGAAAATGTAAATTTCTACCTTTAATTAAACACTTTTTAAAACGATACATTTGTAAGATGGAATGAGCTTAATGAAACAATATACTGGAATGTTTTGAAACTGAATGGCACAAATATATATCTGAAATCTCATATCTCTTTCTGTTATATTATTTTTTTTTTTTTTTACATATTATCTTAAACTGGTTAATATGATTTATATTTATTTTTATTAATCTAGCTTATACGTCGCATGTTCTTACTCGCAGCACTTCTATTTCTTAATCTCTCTGGTCTACAAATATTTCTCTTTTTCTTATTCCTTACATAGCGTGAGAAGTTTTATTTACTATAGCTATATAGAGAGCAATAGCAGGTGCCTGGACCCATAACATGCTCGACCCAATAATCCGCCATTGTTCTCTATTTATTGCAAGGATCACAAAATTAACTGAAAATCTTCCATTGATCAAACAGACTTCAACCAACTGCTTTTATTTTATAACTGAATGATAACTAGTTTCAGCGATATCAATTGGTCAGTAAACGATTTTGGTTGATTTTATTCAATATTTAACAAATATATTATTACATTTTTAACGGCAAGTGATGGGTTTGATAAAATTATCATCTGTTAACAGACTAATAAAGCAGAAATAATATATACGGCGATAAATACCATTTACCTTTCAACGTTGACTACGTTGATTCAGGAATTTTGAAACGTGTGCGTGCGTTTTTGTTTACCACGAAAATGATAAAAGCACAACGTTTTGCTAAAAATTATCCCTATTATTCGGTTACTTACATAGAGTTCATAAAGAGAATTTAATTAATTAATTAATTTAATCACGACTTCAGCATATTACTATGTGCCTTTTAATGTTTGTATTATCTTACTGCACTAAGAAATACTTAATTAAGGTGCATGTCATCTTAGTCGTGTAGGCTCATTTACTCAGATAAAATTAAATGTGAATTGCTGTTCTAAACTTTCTAATACTCACAATTAAAAATATGTGTAATCAAATTCTAAAAAAATAACACTCATAACTGAAGTAGTCCTTACTAAATATCTGCATGACCTGCATGACTTGCATTTTGTATGGACACTAACAGTCATAAAAAGATACACATAAAGTACATACAAAGCTTTTTTAAAAAAAATATCAAAGTAGTTTGTGGATAGCTCTCCATCCCATGGCTAAGAATGTTCGGGAACTATTAAAATAACAAAACAAAAAGAATCAAATAGAAACCCACCGGTAGTTGTATTCTAAGTCTGGCTCTGGTCCAGTTTTGCGATTAACCGATATGCTAGTAAACAGAGTTGTTATTAACCGCTTTATTGACCAAAACTCCCATATAAATGTTTGTAGTCTTGGTATGAGAACTTACTCAACAAAACTAAAATCACACCGATAATTTGATACTATACAAAATTATAAACGCGTAAAAGAAGGGGGAAAAAACACAACGTGTCAAAACATGTTACGCTTTACGGCCTACAAGTTTAAAAAAGAAACACGACACAAAGAAAATAACCGTGATAGTTTGTTTCAAATCTAACGTCAACGTATTTTGTATCCACAAGATATTTACAGTTTAATTTTAGATTTCTTATTCAGATCTCATTCGGCCAAAGACCCGGAAGTCAAATAACATCCCCTACCTGCATACTATAACAAATACCCGACTCAAAGATAAAATAAAAGGGGGTTCCGATAATTAACCCGGTGGAGTTCCTTCCCTTCCTGAACCGAAATAGACAATGTAGTGGGTTATAAAGTGTCATCGTTTATTCAGTCAGGCCCTTCAGGTTTACAGGTGGTCACATACATCAATGATCACAAACTGAAGCAGAAGATGGGGTTCATGATCGTGAAAGTACCGTTTCTGCAAGGAATATTTACTAAAGGAATCGAAACACTGCATTTCTTCGGTTTTCACAGTGAACACAGTGTGACTTAAAAAGTGAATACTTGACCCGTTTAATATACCAATGTTAGGGGCGCGGACAGGGTAAGTCAGTTAGAACGAAATTCCGGGGGCAAACAACGGTCCAGGTATCCATCGCCGTCACAATTTGTCATTCATAGAGGCCTACTTGAGAATTTTCCTGGGGCACAAAAATCGTGTCCGTGGCTCTGACCATTGTAAGCAAACTGTGATAAAGAGCAATGACATTTATATGTAATGCACTGTACTTGTAAACAGACTGGTTCTTGTTTACAAAACGGTCACTGAGATCGACATTTTGCACTGATTTCTATTACGACATGGATTAATTTATGGCAGTTTCTCATTGTCTTGGAGTAGATTGGTTGACTTGTGTTCGATACACTAATTAGTTTATATAAATGTACCTATACGCTTTTGGGGGCACACACCAGTTATTATGTACTTTTGAGAGAGTGATGTATGTAAGGTGAAATTGTTTGGATTTGAAACATGCACAGTGTAGAGAATGTTGTTATACTTCTATGTTACTTTGATGTAATGTGGCTGACATTTATTTTGATATTGTACTTGTGGAAATTGTACATGATGTAAGCACACTGCTAACTTAAATGACTGCTCCCTTGTGCTCAAAAACTCAGCCCGAATTAGTCTAAAGTACACTATCTTTATGAATTTTGCCAGACTAGACAATATCAGCTTCTGAAAGTGCAATGAATTAATTTCCAAATATATAAAATGTAAAAAAAAAAACGTTATCGGCTCTTTTTTTTTTTACAATTTACTGTAAGTTCAGGAAGTGAAAATGACTAAGTGGAACCTTCTCGTGGGTCGGTGGTCCTTTCCGGGGATTTCCCGGTTTCTTCCTCCACCATTAATACTGGCCGCCATGTATAGCCTATCGTGTGCTGAAAAATGGCGTTAAGCCCCACAACAACAACAACTAAGTGGAACTAGTAGTTTTTTGAAAGGTGCACATCTGGAGTAAGGCCAAGCTGTATACTCTATAACCCATATTACACCCATCAATCATACACCAAAATAAAGGGAATTAAAGGTTCTTTGAACAATACCTAAGATAAACAGGGTCTTTTTTTTAACTAGCCTGTATAACCAGTGAGGAAACCTGGGGAAATTCTTTTTCTTTAAAATTCCAACCTTATGCAAAATATGAAACTGTAGAGCGTCACCTTTATCATCGTACATGTCGCGATATCATGTAATTTTACCGTTATGCGTAAAGTCACCGAAATTGGGAGGACCACGCTATCTAATATTCGATCTGTGATAGTCTTTTTGTCTTCTCGTTGTTGAAATATAATGTAGTTTAGTGTTGGGATATACGCATGAGAATTAAACCTCGACAAGCATGTTAAACTATACAGAAGGGATTAACGCGCGCGCGTGTCCAAGCTGAACAGGTAACATAGTCTTCTAGCCATTGATTTCTTTTCTTTCTTCAAAACAATTAACTGTTGATGACGGACTCGGAATTCGCGTCAATGGCGTAACGACAGTGGTAGCAGGTACAGCCGTGTTGTGTGGTTCGGCCGTCATGGGGGTCCGGCCCAGCCAGGAAAAAAAAAAGGTGACAGTAAGGGGTTGGGGGCAAGGTATAAAATGTTTTGCTGTGGGCCCGTGGTGAGATAGTTACGCTACTGTTACTATCTTGTATAGGCCTAGTTTGAAACTTTCGTACATCAACAATTACACGTGTCTTGCTGGAAAGATATGTAATTCAAACAAACAGTATTTATCAACAAGTTTGGGAGAAACTACTCATGTTGACGGATGCAACCGTCGCCTTTTCGGATCGATAGGTTCATTTGAAATCGAGGCTTTTGTTGCACAGTACACTAGGTACTATTTATAGATACAGCGTATTTCTTCCTGGTCTGGTCCTAGGGTTTCCAATTTGACCACGAAATAGACGACTTAAGTAAGATTTTTACTCAAGCTTTTCCAAAACTGCTTCATATTTTCATTTCCAGAGTTGTCACTGATTAAGTCGGAAAAGATATCTACTATATATTCAGTTCGCACATGGCCTTGGACAGGAAGAACATATTTATCTTGGGAGGTATGTGACGGCAGGTGCTATAGAACAGAGAGGCTCCCAATGTTTTTTTTTTTTTTTTATATGTAATTTGCATCTTACGCATTGCCAAATTCTGTTCGCTCTGAGTACCTTATACTTAAAAGTTATGCTCTGAAAAAGTCTCTCTCTCTCTCTCTCAATTATGATGCACGATATTCACCCTTCCGGCCTCTTAAACGCGTTTGTCTTTCACAAACTAGTTGCAAGAAATCAGACTGGTGTACATTAATATTCTCGGTACAACGGGCTTAAGTCACGTGTCCGTCATCCAGAACCAAAGGCCATATTATTCGCTTAAACAAGAATGAGACGGAGGTTTATGATAGACTCGAACGTTGTCTTTCAGTGGCTAACAAACGGAGAGAGACTTTTCCTTTAATCAGCCAGTTATCGTTATTTTGCATTATAAAGAAATGTTGTTGGGAGCGATCAATATACTCCACTCTGTTGCTTCAGAGTTGTTGTTTTTGTTTTATTCTAATACAAATAAATAAAAAGGTCGAGGCTAAATAACTGTATAGTATAAGCTTGAACTAAATCGCGTGACGTGTATTCTGTTAACACACGAGTAGATTATCTGCTTGTTGTTCACATCATGTAGTTTCAAACTCGTAAAATTCAAATGGAGATTTGATGGTCTTATTGCAAAGAAAATAAAAGCCTATTTTGAAAAAAAGTTTGCCAATAACCGAAACACTGATAAACAATAAACGAGCCTGATTTCCCCCGACAGCAAAATAGAAAAACAACAACAGCAAAAAAAAAGCAACACAAAACAAAAAACAAATAACACTCTGAAAACAGCCCCCCCCCCCGAAAATGATCCGAACACCATAAAAATACCTCACCCAACCCCCGAAGAAAACAAACAAAACAAATTACATTCTTTTGGTCATTATCAAATAAAAAGATATTGAAACTATATTCCAAATCAGCGGAGTGTGGGACAAAACAAAATTGAATATAAATGAAAAAGTGCAACACTTTGAGGCTAATCAAAGGGTCTGAACGGACATATAGAATGACGGACAACGTTTTGGCAGTCATTTTTCGAATTGATTACCCAAAGCGCATTGTGAGAAAAGGTCACCTCTATATGAACATTCCCACTTTACCCATCAGGGTCTACTTACAAATTAAACTAAGGGAGGGTGGTTGAGGGACGGATGGGGCGGTTGCACCGGGCGCCAGATGTTTTGTGGTGCCAAAACCACAGGCGCCAGAGTTCTTGGGGCGCCTAAACCCCTTTGGGCCTTCATCGTCGCCCTGGGCGTCATTTACTCTTAGTAAGCCACTGCATCGGTCAGTGGAAAGAGGGCGGGGGTGGGGGTGGTACAATAATGTGGAGTCCACCCTGTGATAGGCCTGGTCTAAATGTTATATTAGCCATAAATGAACTCATATCTCTTCAGAGAATAATGTGGACATAAATCGGTCTCCAACTAAGAGAATGTTCTCCCACCACAGCAATTTTACTTGGTACAATAGCTCCAAGGAGCTCATGTTTCTTATTATATGATGCAATTCCGACTCTAAATAAACTTTTGTATATGTCTGTGGAAAGACCGGGTGACTAATACATCAAAGTAAATTTGGAATTCTGTCACCAGTAATCATCCCTTCACATGAATATGCAACGAGTGGAGTGGTTAGTAGTGAAACTGACCAACTTTATGTGGAAACATTGTAAACATTCTCACTGAAATCGATGTGTACAGCTCGTATGAATTAACACGGGTTTAACTATGTGGGTATATACTGACACACAAAAATTTATAAACTTAGATTCACAGAACAAACACTAAACACCCTCCCCCACCCCCAAGAAATTCTTGACGGCTATATGTTGGAATTGAAACTGAGACAGAAGAAAACGATGAAAAACTACATTTAAACGGTTAAAATGGGTGTCATTTTTGTGCTGTCCTCAACCCAATAAAGTTGTATAACAGAAATCAGATAAGAAGATCATCGCGTCTATCGCACTGAAAATCAACTTGTTTTGACATAATCCCTGGCTGGGGACAATGCGCAGAAGCTATGCGTGGGGAAAAGTTAATACCATCTACAAAATTTACTAAAGGAATTATATCCCAGGTAAGTTATGCATAGAGGTACGAACTTAAATATATCATGAGAACGGTTGAATGGGATATAGGGCAAAAGTTCTAATAATAATAATATTAATGTATCATTTGTGGATATTTGCGTCTTCCCTTTTCTGAGCAAAATGGGAGATAGCGATGTCAAGGTTATTGACGGTCTCAAAAACAATATCAAAGGTTAAACTATTGACGCTTGTGTGTGTTTTTCTTTTAACAAACCCGTTACTAACATACACACACAAACACATAACAACAATAGTAACAACGTTCCGCGCAGCCCTTGTCAAATTTTGATCACTTTTCCCTTGTTTAGAAAATGTCGTCAGTGAGAGTTAAGATTATTATGGACCCAATTGACTTCGGTACAGCTTGTAGTGGACATGGTTTCTCCTCCAAACAGGAAATGATCCAACTAGAGTGAGCTGGAAACACGCATGGAATGCCGGTTGTATTTTTTTCATCCATGCGACAGAGAAATCTTGATTGTTTGCTAATCCTTTCCTATCTGACTCCGTCATGGTGTCCACGCGCTAGGAATTACTTTATCAAGGGACGCTACCATTATTGTCTTCTGCTTGGCTCGATGGAGTTGTTTTCCAATCAAACAAACGCCAACAATTTCGGAAATTTACCAAAATAGCTTTGGGAGGAGAGAATCAAATAACTTAAATAAAGAAGATTTTACGGGCACCATTTGGGGCAAGAAAGCTTAACCCACTGATAATAAAATGTCTATGAAAGCGAACTTGCGAGATTTAGCTACTAAACGCATTAAAAACTCAAGCGTGAGAAAATATTTATGTCAGAAACTAATAGAAAACAATGTTCCAGACACACAGGCTATACACATCATTGGCCCAAAAAATCCAAAACTATCTCAATAACTACCGATATCTTAGTGACGACCAGAAATGTGTATGCAAACCTGTTTTCTTCTAACTGTTAAACATCCCCACTGTGTCCAAGTTGAACCAAACATGTACATGCAATCAGAAATGACAAATAAGGCCGTTACCAATCTGAAGGAATCATTTATTCGTCCACACGTTATTCCACAAGCAGATTTCCCTGTTGCATATCCTTGCACTACTAATAGCAACGTTTACTATATTTCCAAGACAGAAAATTTAAATTTTCCAAGAAACCATGAACTTGAAAGTTTATCCACTATGGGCTGTGTTTGGAGGGCCTTTTATACATGGGGGTAATTTTACAATCAATATCAATTACAGTACCAATATGTCACAAACACTTTCCTCTCCTCGAAAGAAAAGGAGTCATATACGATGACGACACAGATTTCTAATTACCCATGAATAATCCAACGCATGGTCACTCATGCTACATTTTACTTTTCATCATGGTCTGGAGCTGTGTACCCAGTATATTTTCATTATTTAACACAAAACCTTTTAAAAATACAACCGATAAAATTAAACATTTTCGTTGTAATAAATATTAATTATTTATTGTTAATGTAATAAATTTTGGAGATGCGCATTTGGTTAAAGCGCCCCGTTTAAGGAATTCTTAGATTTGTGTGATTTTACTGGTTTGATTACTGGAATTCGGTGCGATGGAAATATTCCTTAGCCCGAAATAATTAGCCAATTATTAGGAGCAAACGTCACGGAGAGAAAGTGTTAGTGAGTTTCCATGATGCCATGGTCAATTAGTAATGAATTCAGACCCAAACCGCATGACTGTCCCTGAATAATGTAGTCCCTAATAAAATCTAGTAGTGTACCTTGGTGTTGTGACTGCAGTGGCAGTATTTACAGTAGGAAACCGGTAAATTACACAGTGGGATAAACAAGAAGGGACTCTGCAGATACCGTTTATGTCGCCATGGTGGCAAATGTGATGTAGTTGTATTGGCGTAATGTGCCTTGGAACCATAGACTGACTGGCCTAAGGTGGCGTAGTTAAAATAGTTCCCTGAGTTAGGGGATAGTTATAGAGTTTCTACGGCGTGAACTGCTGACTGTACAGAAAGTTGATGAAGAGAAACTATGCAAACGTGCAGTTGATAGATATTTGGCAAATTGGGAAATCTGTGGTTTTACATTAATTAGAGTAAAATTTATGTATAGAATGGACACGTCTGGCTTTCTAACTTACAACTTAAGTTGTATAGAAGTCTTTGGAAATTTGGGGTAAACATATGACTTCTAGCGGGAATCGCGCCAGGGTTTGACACCGCTCGGTCAAGCAAAGACCCCTGGCTTGTAACATTAATTTCATATAACATCCATCTATTAACTGTGATAATACATCAGTACTATCAAACGTTTTATGTTGTTATTTGCTCACGCGTAAAAGTTGTGTACCTAGGATGGACAGGTTACGCCACCGCCTTCATTAACATATCCGTATTTGTGCGCCATATGAAAACTACATCTGCACGTGGCTTTAGATCTCTTTGCACAATACTTACAATAAGTAACAATTATAGCTGTTAAGTTGTAACTGTTTGTAATTGAGAGTGTATAAGCGGTAAATATAGTTGGATTCTGCTGAAATGATTATTCAGATTTTCATTATAGGATTAAATGATCATGGTTGGGTATTTATCGATGTGTAAATTTTACCTAATCGCTCACAAAGTAAACAAAGTCCGAAGGACTTGATGTAAACTTTGTGAGTGATTAGGTAAAATTTATACATCGATAAATACCCAACCATGATCATTTAATCCTTATAATTCCAATTTACTTCCTTTCCAACATCAGATCAGCAGATTTAATCAACAAAACATTCACTTTTATGTATCTCGAAGTTTTCTTTCATTAGCCTCTTAACTGCGATAGAGTACATAGCCTTATCTTCGCTAGCCAAGATTCATTGATTCTTTATACAGTGATGCGGGGTAGAATGTCATAGCGGGTCATGCCAGTGATATATTATTATGATAATTATTTTAATATTAAAAAATGGTTGTTTCGGTTAAACCAGGAATATTTCTCTTTTTATTCGAGAATTACGCTTGCGTATAGCACGTGTTCTTATAGCAAAGTCGTTGTTATTTTCTACGCATTTCGATCTTTCAAAAGCAAAATCGTGTCCATTTTTAGGGAGAACCCTTGGTTGACATGACACTGACCTTTAATAACCGCTGCGGTAACATGTTGACAAGGTGAAATGCAATAATTTCCGAAGATTGGCTTCTAAAGCCCGCCATATTCCTTCTTCGGCAAAAGGGGTGAGTGTTGGAGTGCAATTAAATTGTTCTAACTTCTAATGGTCGATTTTAATCTGTGGCATGTCATTTTTGATCGGAAATCACACGAGTGGGTGGGTGGGAGCTTGTTGTTATTATTAGGGTGTAAAGCTTTGATATATATATAAGACTTTACATCAAATGATCCGGACAAAGGGAACCAAAAGTAGTCCGCATAATTTATTGATGTGTAAAAAATTCCGGATCAGTATCACGTGACCGTTTACGTCAGATCAAAACGTAGAAAACGCAGTCAATTCATAAAAATTGGAATTATCAAACATTATAAGACCGAATGACCTAGATAAAATTTTTGAAGAAATAATAGTGACGAATACTGTATGTGTTGGCTGTGCTAAACTATATTGCAAATATGAAGAGTTCTTTTAATTTTAAGGGAAAATGTTGGGTGAGAAAAAAAATCTACGTTGAGGTTTGCACGGAGACAAGGAAGTCCCAGTCGCGGGGTTAAATTATTTGTCGAACCATACGACAAAGCCTCGTGGGAAGACACATAACATAACCTTTTGACCGGGATTTCCTTGTCTTGGTGCAAACTCCACCATAGATTATATTAATCTCTTAAACAACCGACGTCGTGTAACCTCTGTAATCCAAAGGAATTTCACAGATTTGGGTATGATACTGAAAGAAGTGCACCACGCTGGCTGGAGATAATGACCGTCATAAAATGGTATTTATTTTTTTCTCTTGCTTTTATTTGTTGGTTTCTTTTTTTTTAATTTCATTTTTTTATTATCCCGGACAACATAGGTAGGATGCCATAGTTGGGGCCCTGGATTCACCCATTCATAAAAATTGGACACAAGTATCACTATGTAAATACATACATATGATAAAACTGAATACATCATCTGCCTCTTGCCTATTGTATACACCAAAACACCTTTTCTTTGGATAAATTATAATTTTGTACACGAGTCCATTAAGTAGTAATCAGAAACACAAAGTCTGCCCGAAACCTCTGAACTATGTTACATTCCCAAAACGGATAGCATATGCATTCAGGAAGCTGCCTACATGAACACGAATTACTTTCTATTAAACCATTTTAAAATAAAAATGTATTTTTTGCAATAATTCTGTGTAGGATCTTTGTCTGAAAGTACCTTTTTTTGTGTGGGTAATTTGTTAATTTTGATGCAAGAGAGAGAACTCGTTTTCTTATTAAGTTAAATGGTAATTTTTCTGAACAATCATAATGGTGCAGCACAAGAAATATAATATAATACTGTAGCAGTACTATTTATAGTTTTTTCAGATCTAAAATGTTATGTATTAATCTTGAAATGTTAAATTTCTTCCAAATGCACGAAAGATGAAATTAAAGAGAAATTAGTTGATTCTTTGACAATCTGTTCTTTAGAAAGTTTAAAGAATTCACTATTATCAGAGGATCATTATAATACACGCCCAAGAATCTGAAATTTCAAATTATTATTCCAATAACATGAATACAATCTGAATTTAGTCACAACTGTATACATATTTAAGAGTGATATGGTCGCCCTAGATGTCATATCAGCTAAAAAAAGGTATTTCTGCATAATTACTTTTTATCGGCAGATATGCCTTCTTTAGAAGATAAAGTTGACTAATATGACTTCACTAGAGCTTCAGTCATAAATGCAAACTGATTTAGTTTGTATCCACTTTGCTTGAAATATAAAATTTTGAAACTTCATGAATATGGAAGATTTTCTTTACATTCTTAGAGATTTACTCGTATAATATTTTTGTTTTTGCTGCTGCAAACACCGTTTTTGCACAAAGTGAAAAAAACTATGCAATTCCCTCCACGTGTCAATATACAACTTTGCAGCCGTCATTGCAATGCACAGTTGGAAAACCCTTGTGGCTGCTTATATCCTATTTTGGATTACATCTATAATAGATCAGTTAAATCGAATTCTAGTAAGTTAAATTATATTTAAGGAAACTGCACTTCTTATCTCTGTTTTTAAAAACGAAAGAGGATCTGAGATAGAAAATGAAAAGTTACTAAATATGCTAGTTCGAAAGGTTTTTAGAATGGTAATCCAATATCAGAAGATCGAATCACTTGCTAGATACACTTGAAAAACAACAACAGGGAACCGGTCTAACACAGATGATATCCAGTGTATACTTCCAGTTCCTGACATCTAGATGGAATATGCCGTGAATTTGATGAGAGAGGAGGCAAACATGGTTATTTTGTGACATGCCCTAGCAATGTCGAGACGTAGCTGTCACTTATAATGTTGGCGGCAGCGGCATAGTCAACATTTTCAAGGTTTTCTGTAAGGTAACACTTCCATAACCTTTTTGAGAGTTGTTCTCATTCTTGGACTGTAAAGTCAGGAAGTCCTGATCGTTCAAATCGATGCACCTCTGCCCTCCCAGAGGCCCTAAGACAAGGTCAAGCTCATTAGAAAATCTTTTATAAGTTTTCAGTTAAAATTTTTCTGTTTCAGGTCCCAAACCCTCGAAGTTACAGTTTTTCTGTAAAATTCACAAACCCTCGAAGGGATAGCTATTTATACTTGGACTGTAGAATCAGGAATCTTTGCTGGATCCTATCAAATGGCACTATGTTTCTGTAACCCTCAGAGAAGATCAAAATCATTTGAAAATATTTTTTTTTTCTTTTTTTTTTTCTTACGTATTTGGTTCAAGTTTTTTTTTGTACAGACATAAGTCATTAAACCTTGGAAGGTATAGCTGCAATACTTGGACTGTAGAATCATAGAGCTTCGTCGTTTTGTCTCAATACGCTGTAGCATACCCGTGATTCTCAGGCATGGTCATAAGAAATATTTGTTAAGTTTTGGGTCAGAAGTGTTCTATATTGGCCTAAACATCAAACCCAGCTATTCTAATTTATCTATAAAGTGAAGAACCTCTGCTCTTTCACGTCCATATACCCGTTGACATACTCGGACCACCAAATCCAACGACAGCTGAAAAATCTTTCAGAGGTCTTTGAGAAATGTTTTTGTATTATAATAATTCCTAAACTCTTGGAGGGAATGCTCTCATGCTTAAATTGTAGAATCAGAAAGCTATGGCCTTGATATGGATGTCTCCTTTTACCTTCCATCTGATCCTAAAGAAGGTCGAAAATATTTTTATATCTTGGTTATGTTTAGCGTACACTTTTGGGGGTATGTGGAACAAATGTTGTTATTGCTGGTTTAATGCCAGTTTTCAGCACTTGATAGGCTATACATGGTGATCAGTTTATCTAGCAGAGATAACACCCAGGATAACCGTGGTCAGAACTACCAACCCACAGAAAGCTACTGGCACTCTTTCTCACATATCCACATTGGCTGAGCCAAAGACTCGAACTCATGCGGACAGATTGAGATGGCTGTGATCAGTACAGTCAAGTGCTGCCACTCTGCCACCCAGGGGCCCATATATGGAACATATAACTGTCATAATTAGACTGTTTAATCAAAGGCTCTGTCCTTTTGAATCCATGCATGCTCTCAAAATACCACTTTAACCACCAGACAAGGTGAAGGATATTTCAAAACCATGGGATAGGTTTTCTGTCTGATCATAAGTTCCAGACTTTGCAAGGAACTTGCAATCTTGGACTGTAGAATTGAGGAGTTTTGCTCCTTCATATCCATGATAACAAACTCTCACTCTGACCGCAGACAAATCATGCTGATTTGATATTTTTTGGTTAAAAGTTAGGTTAATGTTATTAATATGGTTGAAAGTCCTGACCATTGTCATGCACTCTTGCCTGTCTCTGATCCCAGTAATTGTCAAGGTCAATATCATCATGTGAAAGTGAAAATATACATGTACGTGTATCATACAGTGGAGGAAACATAACATAAAATTCCTTGTTCGTTTTTTAAATGTTAACATTATATATTCAGTTTATTTATTAATTAATTTATTTATTTCTTGATTAGTTGGTATTTGGCTTATTTCTAAATCATTATTTATTCACACATTGGTAAAAATACCAATATTCATTGTCATGTTTGCAAAAGTTCCTATCTTTCATAAAAGTTGTCTAAAATGATAATGCAGAGTTTTGTATAAATGTACTGGCTTTGTTTATTAAATAATTAAATTGTCATTCACTGTAAGGCTATATCCAGTAAATAAAAATACTGTGTAGACAGTAATTTGAAAACTGATGTACTGTGAATTACAATTTTTTTAAAGTAGAGCATGAATATTGATTGAGATTCTTTAAAGAAAACCATCAGTTTTTGTTTCAGAAGGTAGAAAATGAAAACATAAATGCTACAAATTGATAAAAGTTTACATTTAATATGGTTGAAGTATTCAGTTTGTGCAGCCAAGATTCTGAAAAGAACTCTCTAACCTAATTAAGTCTCTTCGTATCATTCTATTTTAATTTCTTTCATATACTTATGTATCCATCCATCCACACAATACATGACAAATAAGAACCTTTGCAGACACTAGATTGGTTCTCTTTGCAGATCAATGCTGCTATAAGTAGTAGTTCAAAATTCTAAAACGTCTAAAAACTATTAGATTTTTAATCTGAAAGTTGATCAAAAAGGTTTCCCACAGTTGTATTTAACACAAAATAGTTTGAATAAATGTTTGTTTGTAAATTCACATAGTTTATTTTGAGACATCCAGTTCCAATGATGATACTGTCAGCAGCCCTGAGAGGAAATGATTGTAATATCATTGTTTCAGTCTAGTAGATAATAACTGCAAGGGGTGACTAGAAATTGGTAGCATAACTGTAATGTCAACTGAGTTAAAGAGTTAAATTTTGGAGGATAAACAGAACATTGTTTTACATTATTTGTATTCATGTATGACCTGCGTTTTTTTTTTCTCAAGCTCTATATTGAACTTTCTAGCTCGCTGACCAATGACATTTTATAAAATCATATTTACTGGACCAAAATTAATGTGTAGGCTTTCTGTGTAAACATTTTTGCTCGCCAAACTAAGGCACTTACAACAGTAGGTTACTAAGTCATTACATTAAAATGCTTAGTCATGCCACCGTTTTTAATTTGGTATGAAGAGATTTGTACTATAAAGGAAACATAAACAATATTGAACGTAGAGAAGAGCCATTTATAACTCTACACTTCACTTGTCACAAACTTTGACATAAGTAACAGACTTGAACCTGAGACCTTTTAAATTTTTGCACTGTAGCTGTTATTATCTTATATCTCCTGGGATGGAATGAATGCATGGTCACTGAGAGCTAAATTATAGGTGCCGTTGCTTGTGAGCTATGTTTGATTTCAGCGTGGAAGGAATTACAGTTTTATTATGCATGAAAATAAATACTTTTATGTTCAGTAAAATTGAATGCAAAATTCTTTTTCTTTCAGAAATGATACAAAGTTTAGTTTTTAGATGTAGGTATTAATTTAAGTATTTGAATTAAACAATTATTTGTGACTAATTATTGATGACTTGGTGCAGTGAAAGCTTGTGTAGAGGTAATTTGATTGTATTACATCAGTCATTATGATATTGAACTTAAGCAGAACTGTTTGAAGCTCAGCATACAAAAAGAGAAATTAGTTGATTATGTTGTTGCCAGTAGAAATATTTTGTATGACGTGTACTCTTATGTTCCGTTAAATTTTGTATCTCTTGGGGAAATGAAAATGTTGAAATTGATCTTACCTAAAAGGTTAAGATTACAGTGACAGTTACAAGAGAAACTCCATTTTAATGAACATGATAGTCCGAGGTCTTAAGCAATTTGTAAAGCGATACTCTTAATGAATTTATTCAAAATTTGATTTGTGGAATGCTTTGTTTTTAGCCAATGCACAGTTTAGGTGGTATAAGTGCCCTTTCTCCAATGGACTGGTATGAATGCATCTATAACGTACAATAGCTGATGCCCAATTATAAAAATCAAGTTTCTATATCTTGGTTTTAATGCTTTTTGTTTAATGTGTTCATCAGCAATTAAAGAAGATATTTTGTGGGGGATAACGGCCACAATGACATTTCTTACACTTATGACTTTCTTTACCGGTAAAGCATATCACTAAAGTTGAAATTTCATTGAATAACTTAAACTGTTGGGTATATTTTGTTTAGATAACTTAATTGCAATACTGTTGAATCATCATGTACCACCACATGAAAATAATGGGTTACAATGAAATACTATTAATGTAAGAAGGAGTTTATTATTACATTCTAACTGTGTTTTGTAAATTATTGTCATTTATTAACAGATTTTCTTTTACTTAAATGTAAGTTCAAGGCCTAAACTTGATGGAATTATCCATCTGAAATGACCCACATCAAGATCATTATATTGTCTCTTATATATATATATATATATATATATATATATATATATATATATATATATATATATCACCGTGTCCTAAAATTAACAAACAATTAATAAGAATTTGTAAAGATTTTATCAAAGTACACATAACGAATAAAATATGAGCTTTGGATCAGAGAAGAGGGTGGGGATCTATATTTATATATACGTAGTCAAGCCACAGAACATTTTATTTTAAATACTTGTCCTTGGAGACAAAAATACGGTTAGCTTTGCCTAAGTAATTCTTAGCCAAACTTACCAACATAATAGTAATGTTTATTTTAGTAGGATCTACCCAGCCCCACCTTGATGGAAGCGTGATTTTCCGTTGTAAATTATTGCTTTTTATCAGTTATGAGGCTATACAATTAATCACATCACTTCTTTATAGTTGTTTAAATAGAAAAACAAACGTAACTCAGTTGGTGGTGTGTCGAACTCATAATCAAGTGGTCTCGGGTTCGATACCCAAACATGCCAGTCGGATGTCATCAGCCTTAGTGTTTCCTTGCGAAAGTCACTTAGATCCTGTTTCCTCCTCATGACATATCTAATAATGTGTTAATAGTGCCGTTTAAACAAACAAACGAAAACTAAAATGAGACCCACGTGTCTTACAGTTTATATTCTTTACTAATTTCCCTTAATGTCAATTGGTTTATCTTTGTTTCTGATGCAACAAATGAGAAAAGATTTTTTGGCGACCGGCAAGCCAAGGTACACAAAAAGAAGACATAAACCTGAGAGTACTGTAATGCATTCCATTTTTGTATTTTGTCAGTTTTATTGCTATTACTTACTGCTAATCACGAAATACAAACAGCAGATCGTGGAAATAACGGTTTGATTAATTGTTTCGAGAATTGCAGAAATCAGTATGCATATTGTAAGGGAAATAACTAATTGTCCTTGACACATATCCTAGCAATTAAACAGACTGATTATCGACACAATATAAATAAAGTGTAAGCAATACAATAAACAAATCAGAAGAATATCATGGTAAGCAAATAAGAAAGCATCATGGAACACAAATGTGTGCTTTCTTAATGTAAGCCAATACTGACAAATATACTTTGATTGTTTTCCACCATTCCTTTTTATTCCCTAAATAAGATTCATTTTTCAGAAAAATCTCTCCAATATATGATCTACATTAACATTATTGTCGTTCTTTCCTTGCTTTGATTTCTTGTTGATAATATGCCGTGATTTTCCCTTGTCACCTGGTTTGCTCATGAATTCCTTATTGCAGTAGCTTTGTCAACGAGCATTAATCACCAGCAATAGCACGACATCCCAAACACTTTATTCAAAACAATACATATATCTCTTTTATGCTTATTTTAAGTCATAAACTAGCCCATGCTGTTCCATGGAACAAATAATTAATTCAATAAACCGGATACGGAAAAACCTACATACAAAGACCATCCAGGGCAAAACGAAAATGTTTTCACATGCATCAGTTGTACATAGCTACATAGCATAGTACAAAACATGACAAAATAAGCTTTCATGCACATTTGCCAATTGCATCTCAAATACAATATTTAAACAATGCATGCTATTGTTAAGATGTTAGAAAAAGATAATTAGAATATAACTAGAGAAAAATACTTTGTTGTCCGATAATATTTCTGCACGTGGATTTTCATATTAGCTACGACATTATTATTTAAAAAATATTTTAAAACAAAAGATTTCTAACTGGGAAAGAATGCATTTTCGATATCTGGATGATGGATCGGAAAACAAGAAAGCCGACTGAGAACTAGCTGCTTCTATTCCTGTGAGGAATCGGCTCAAGCTGGTTTTAATACTTATGTTCGATTATAGTCTATCTGATGCATCTTGGTTGATCATAAAGCTGACATAGCAAGAAATGTATGAGATACATATAAAATACTTCACGTTAATTTCAGTTGAATAATGAAATAAGAACTGTGAAATTTGCATGTTACAAGTTAAAGACGCTTCTAGAGCCAATAACAGGAGTTGCCCTGTCTAATAAGGGTAACAATGTGGTCCGTGTAACTGAATCGATGCACGGTTATGTCCAGCACTAATTCCATGACCTCACGACAGGTTAATCCTGGGTAGCCAGTCGCATCTTGACCTTATGGTGTGAAATATATAGAGAAATAGCTATTTGCTAATTTCTCCAAAGTGTTTAATTTTGAACGATTGTAATATTAGGCCAAAATGTGAATTTAACGTCGAAATGGTAACGAGAGATGGCGAACAGCTGCATGGAAAGTACAATTTGAAAAATGAATTATGGCCAGTCAAGAACACCAAATGGACTATACGACATTGTTTTTTCTCTTTTCTATCCTTGGCTGCTGGTTTGTGTATGTGATTTTCATTGACGTCTTGTAAAATATTTTGATTTGTTTGTGAGAGCAT
>JAECUM010039626.1:32828-49958 GCA_016617855.1 Megalonaias nervosa | reverse complement strand
ACATACATACGTACGTACGTACGTACGTACGTACGTACGTACATACATACATACATACATACATACATACATACATACATACATACATACATACATACGTACGTACGTACGTACGTACATAAACTTTAATTTAAAGCTAAATGAATGAAAAAGTATTCTCCTGCGGCGATGAAAACCATGTCCCGGAGCAGGAAATTCTTGGCGAGAAACAATAGCACAGAAGAGCTGAGCTTTGAGAAATTCAGATTGCAAACATATTATCGGGACTAAATATGATTTGGTCAGAGAAATCGAACAATACTTGTGACAAGTACTTCGCAGCATGCAACATTTTGAACTTGTTGGAGACTAGCATTGCAACAGTGTCATGTGGGTTTTGGAAATGACAGTAACTGGATTAGGTACTACAGGAATAGCTAATGGCGTCACCTTGTATTGATTTATTGCAAATGCGTTTAACGAAATATGGATATACAACAAAATTTTCCAACATGACAAAATAGTAGCGAAGCAAAGCGATAACTGACACTAAAATCAGCCATTAAGAATTTGTGTGCATCGAACGAGTACAACAGGTGCAAAGAGATATATTTTTTAAATCCAATCAGGAAGACAAAGAATACTTAGATCGACTACATTAAACAATTTAACAATTGCATTCAGGACAACAACAACAACAACAACAAGAAAACAAACATTGAGATGTCCTACATTGCACAAATGACGCAAAAAAAATAGAGAAAGGAAATAATTGAATGAAAAGGATATTCACAACGCTGTATCAACGCTGTACCAACTCGAAGAGTTCGCTATAATCGCTACAACAAACGATACTAATTGAAATGAAACAACTTAAATCTCGGCTGTGTCAAGAATCTAACTGACAATAGAGATGGTATCTATATGGCTGGAAAGAAAATATTTTGTTCTTGAGTATTACGATATTTCCAATGAACTGAAAATTCTATTTTCTAATAGCAATGTAAAGAAAGGAGATCAAAACTGTTTAATATTTATGGTTTATTTAACCTATCGAACTGTACTGAAATTTAGAGTACATTTCCAACTGAAATCTGCTCTGAACTGACCCAATAATCCAGCCCCTCATAATCAGAAAAGCAGAATTGAGTTTGATCAACATATAAACAAAATCCATCCATTCCAGAACAAATGGAAAAGTTATTGCAATGCGCATTTGTTCTCAATATGACTCTAAAATTTCAATTTTAAGTAGAAAAAAACGACAATTCTTTTAGAAACTACTATCCGGAGCGCGACGAAGCTCAATGGTCGCTAGGCGTTGCTTTGTGCGCATTAATACTGTTATTGTGTATTGATGAATCTACGGATGAGTATTTATTTTTTAATATAGCGTAAATTCAATTGCTTTGTTTCTTGTAGTGTATTATTTATAATTAAGCCTTAAGTAGAATAATACAATGACTATATAATAAAAAGGTTACTGCATTTGTATGGGAAAATATGAACTCGTTTTCTCTGAATAATACTTCACATCCAAAGGTCGTGCAGTATTAGTCCGAAAAAAACTCGTTCATGTTCTCCCATACAAATGCAGTAACCTATAAATATAAGTTGATAAGCAATACCGTGAAATTAAAAACAGTTTTCTGGACTATGATTCAGTTACTTCGGAATCAACTGCACAGTCTGTAAATACCAGGTAAAGAAAAGGAATTGTTTTCCTTTTATAACTTCCTAACTAGGGAGAGGACCATATACATAATAGTCAATACAACTTTAACTAACCTTATGCTTGATTTACCCATTCAATCATCGACAGTCTAATTCCATCGCAGTATTTGTTGCTCAACCTCTTGTACTAGAATTCATACATCAACGATATATATAACTCAGACACTGTACAGCCCTTTGGCATTGATTTGGTTCATTTGTTTTTCTTGTTGTTCAAACTATATAGCACCTAGTCGTCTATAATTGACGTCCTGGCAGATGATGGATCTTTCTGGTATTTTAAACAGAAATTCATCTTTGCAAATTTTTTTATGCTGTTATTTTCCTCAGTTATTCATCAATCTGAAAAAGTCGTTCTAGAAATCCTGGTTATTTTTTAATCTCAAATGTTTTTTCAGTTCCATATAAGATTTCAGCAGCGGTTATTGTTCAAAGAGAACTATGTAACTTTATCAGTTTTAACCGGATTGTATTGAAAACTTTAAGTTTCTGTCTTGAATGAATCATTTCTCTTCGTTGTTCAAAGTACATACAGAGTGCCGGTTGACCAGTGGTCTAAGGCGTTCACCTTTACAGATCACGGATATTTCAACTATATCCGCGTGAGTTCAAGTCTCAGGTTCAACATGGACATGCGAGAAAGCTTGCCTGTAGCTTCTCTTGGGCTGGAGGTTCTTCACGGGGTTCTCCCGAGTTCTTCCCCAACCAACTATTCTGGCAGTCATGTATAGCCCATCAAGTGCTGAAAATGGCATTAAACCCACAGCAACAAAGTATACACAAGTTTTGGAATTTGCTTGTAATCATCAATCAATTTTTCTGTAAGGGAGAAAATCATTTTTGTCTGCACTATGTTTCTTTGGATTAAATCGATGGTCTTTGAGATGATTATACAAATGTAATCTACTACTAAATCACAAGCGGTATAACAGTCATCTGGTATTTTGATCCGATTTTCTTCTTTCCATCTTGTTCTTCATCAGTTGCCCATCTAAATATTTTGTTTCATATCTTCAAACTGTTGACAGCCCATCACTTAAATTTTAGCCGTTTGTTCTATTGCTTGTCCCATGAATCTAAAGCTGTAATGAAACATGATGAAATCTGATATATATTTTTCGTCCTTGTTCGGTATGTTGAGAACCTCTTCATCTGGATAATGTTTTAGATTTGTAGTGACGGACAGATGACGGTCATAACCAGTTAAGATAAGAATAAACAGTGGTATGTATATTGGGTATCTATAATTCGAATTACACTCGACGTCTATACGTTCCAGCTATGTGATCATTTTCATGTTGGCTAAATTAAATATCCTTCATCTTCGCGGACACAATAGGATTTCCATTTTCAGTTCTTAATACAGCTGTTACGAGTCTATGCTCCTAAAATAAGTAGCAGAAAAGAGTGAAAGGCAACAAGCTTTGTAAAATTCAACAAATAATTTATTTCCTTGAATACAAAGTGAAAATGAGAAAAAAAAGAACTTACGGTATTGCAAATTAAATCCCAAAAAAATCCAAGAATTACAGACACAAGTCCTTATAGTTTAAAGTTCTGAATTAAATTCATTAGAAGTCCAGAATAAATCCAAAAACTGAAGGCGATGATGTGTCTGTGGTAGCTTATAGAGTGTTGATGTGTCAAAAGTTTTTGTTGAATCACTGTAATACATTCCTGGTTTGAATTCACTATAAATTCCAGTAATGTTGCAATCAAAGAATTTTATCTGAGCACTTTTGTATTTCCAGAGTAAATAATCACTTGAAATAAAATTCAACCCAACTGGCCACAACATATAATTTCAAGGTGCTAGATCTTAAAGCACGACTGAAAAATTCTCTCAGTTACATGATTATATAGTTCTCTACTTCACCTCAGGACACAATTAGCATTTTCTATAAAATAAAAACCATTACCTAATGGAAAATAACCTTCTAGAATGATCCAGATGTTTACAAAATAAAATCCATAACCTGGATTATGTAAAATACACTAAGGAAATTCCAAAACCTAGACCTAGACCCTTATTTACTTTTATAAATAATGATACTGATTTTAAACCCATACACATAGAGAATAATTTATCTATGTATGAGTTGTTTGCACAAAATAAAATAAAAAAAGTTAATTCAGGTCAAGCAGAAATGAACTCAATTTTTGGACAAGGTTAAGTCCAGCATATAATGTTACATTACAGCAGCATATAACGAAATATAAAAAACTATAAAAGAAACAAACAAACAATGTAAATTAAATATACATAACACTTCATATAATAATTTTAATATTTAACCCAACACATGATAAATTGCCTTAATTTCAATTCACTTCACTGTACACTACTGGTTAATATCTCTTGTAGATTTATCAGAGGTACAAACAAAACCACCATAGAATATGTTTGGCTCTTTGCATTGTTTAAGACATGCCAGATTGTAGCATACTACTACCACCACCACTACCACTACTACTACTACTACTACTACTAATGTGTTTCTGTGGCACTACGATGCTTTTGGCATCACAATACACAACATACAGGGCTTTTAATTGATACTGATAGCTCATGACTTTTCGCAAACCAATATTTCTAAAGACAATAATTTTTTCACAAAATATTAGCAACGACAGACAGCAAACACAAAAAGTTACTTATAAAGTGTGCTAATGACGAGGACGGTGAGGATGATGATTATGACGTCCACGATGACGACGAAGAAGATTACAACTTGCGATGACGGAGAGCTATAGCGTCGGGCACACTCACACAGTCGCATAACCCAGCAACAAAGTAAGCGTGGCACAATCATCTGAAAACGGCCAACCAGTACTTAACTCATCGGACAGCAAAGCCAAGTGTAGCGAGTGCATCCTCCTACAGTACAAATCTGCTATTAGGTGGTTTGTGCTCGATCTATAACGTGGTCTATCTGTACAAATGCAACAGATCCAGTTAAAAGTCAAGACAATCATCTAAACATAGTGCATGTTTACATTTAGCAAAGTGAATCTCGTTATAAAACGCCATGTCTCTTAGTATAAATAACAAAGAGTCTCACCCCAAGCTAAACAGTTTAAATTAGACAATCCCAGCAGATATGGGTTGTAAAAGTATAATTCTACATCGTGAGGTGCTTTCAAAGAACACGCTCACGGTATTAGTTAAAATTCAGTTTTGGAAATAAATGCAGCCTTAGATAAAATGGCATTTAATCTATCAACAAATGTCGATTTGGTGTGAATAATAGCTGATATGGATGTGGAATTAAAGCATGAAATCGGAAAAAGAGTCAAAACACCATTTAGCCATTAAGGACTTTTATTTATTTTAAATATGTTCTTTTATGCCGGTTCTAGACAGTTATTTTGTTTTTATGTCACTTTCTTTTGTTATCTAGTATTAGAATAAGACAATCTCATATTAAATGCTAGTTTAATTCCTCATTTGCGAAGGATTACGGCAAACCGCTATACTGAGATCAGATGGTTCCTTTGTGGAGAAAACCGCTGTCTTCTGCATCATTACTGAGCAACGACAACTAAAATTCATTCTTTAGTGAGTCAATGGTTGATTTGAATACATGGCTACATTAGGAGGTTTAAATCTTTAATACAGATCCTGATCTTGAACATTAGACTGTTGGTATCTTAAATTACTTTAATTCATAGATACTATATTGTAGTTCTAGACCAGTATGCCAGAGTATCATATCTCTAAGTTTTATTCTGGCAGTATATTAGAATATCATAGCTCTTAGTTTTATTTTGACAGTATATCAGAGTATCATAGCTCTGAGTTTTATTTTGACAGTATATCAGAGTATCATAGCTCTAAGTTTTATTTTGACAGTATATCAGAAAGCTCTGAGTTTTATTTTGACAGTATATCAGAGTATCATAGCTCTGAGTTTTATTTTGACAGTATATCAGAATATCATAGCTCTAAGTTTTTTTTTTGACAGTATATCAGAGTATCATAGCTCTGAGTTTTATTTTGACAGTGTATCAGAGTATCATAGCTCAAAGTTTTATTTTGACAGTATATCAGAAAGCTCTGAGTTTTATTTTGACAGTATATTAGAGTATCATAGCTCTGAGTTTTATTTTGACAGTATATCAGAGTATCATAGCTCTGAGTTTTATTTTGACAGTGTATCAGAGTATCATAGCTCTAAGTTTTATTTTGACAGTATATCAGAGTATCAGCTCTAAGTTTTTTTTTGACAGTATATCAGAGTATCATAGCTCTAAGTTTTATTTTGACAGTATATCAGAGTATCATAGCTCTAAGTTTTATTTTGACAGTATATCAGAAAGCTCTGAGTTTTATTTTGACAGTATATCAGAGTATCATAGCTTTTAGTTTTATTTTGACAGTATATCAGAATATCATAGCTCTGAGTTTTATTTTGACAGATTATCAGAATATCATAGCTCTAAGTTTTATTTTGACAGAATATCAGAGTATCAGATTTGTTGACAGTATATGAAAGTATCATAGCTCTTAGTTGTTTGACCGTATATCAGAGTATCATAGCTCTAATTTTTGACAGTATTTCAAAGTATCATAGCTTTTGGTTTCCTTTTCTGACAGTATATCAGAGTATCATAGCTCTAATTTTTGACAGTATATCAGAGTATCATAGCTCTAATTTTTCTTGACAGTATTTCAGAGTATCATAGCTCTAAGCTTTACTTTGTATTTGATCTTCTAACTAAGCCTTTAAGACAGAATATGAAACTGTTTAAAATATAACTGAGTTTACGAATAATTAATAATGGTTTTAAAACGACAATATCATTGACTTTACTCATTTATTACACTCCTCTTCCCCATCATTTGTAACATAGCTTTTGTTAGTAGTATATATATTATGTTGTTGTTTCTTATTGTTCTCTGCTTATGTCGTACGACCTGAAAGATGGGTCCACATATCTTGAAGGACATATGGTACTAATTGTAAGGAACAATGGGAACCCTCCTGGAAATGGGTGAACATCAAATAGAGTATGTATGGGTTTGGTTGGCCAGGATTGGTTAATAATGTAAGTTATTGTTTAGGAAAAAGAATCTTTTGAGAGCTTATCCTAGTTGTGACTGAAAAAGTAGAGACATTGTTTTATTGATGGAATTTCAGTCCTTTAACAGTCTTGAGTTTAGACCATTCCTTACTGAAATTAGCACCTGACTCTTTGGTGCGGAATTGAAAGCACATGTTTCAAACACATGCAGGTCCAGAAAATGCCGTGGCTCATATCCTTTCCTCTACACAGAAGCTGACATCCAGGTTTCGTCTATACTGATAAATATAGGTTTGATCACGAGCACTCAGAAATTTTAAGTTATTGAATTTTTAATATCACGGTGTTTGCATAGGTTTACTATGGGAACTGAATTAGTACCTTGAGTCTTAATAGACAGCTACATCAATACCGTGACTCCACATATGCAGGTGCAATTAACTTTACTATAAATGCAAGCATATAGCTATATTTGTGGATAACAAGCAAAATGAATACATTTTGTAAATTACAGAGTGACTTTCAGTCTTATATTAAACACATATTCAGATATATCAACTGTTGCCAAGAAGGGGGGAGGGGGTGCATTGTATAGAGTGTGTAGATTTGGCTATGTTAAGTGAGTGTTTTGCATATTGGTTTATATCTATACAATTACTTATGTAAAGTTTATACAATTTGCCATTTATAGAGCAATTATGGTGAGCAATATGATATTTAGTAGTGTTTTGAAACATAATGCTTCAGATATGATCACTTAGGTCTATTTCACCCTGCCTAATGGTGATGACCTCTCATGACTTTGCATCCCACTAATTTCTGTCAGTGAATGTTTCAAAACTTCATATTTTGTGTTTTAATGGACTACTGTCTACCTTACTTTAGTTTTAAATTATATGTATTCTAGGAAGAATTTTAGGTAATTTCTGTCATTTAAATCTCCTTTTCTGTAATAATACATGTACATTTAGATGGCAACCTTGATCTCGTACTCATTAATTACATAATAAGAGAAGGATGGTAATATATTTCAGTATTACATTGAAGAGAGATAAATGGTGATATTAGAAAAGCTGACTCATTAGACAGCTTTATTTTAATATTTTTTCTGATTTTCTTAAATAAAGCTGAAATACCTAAATGTTGCCTGAAATGCACCGTTGTTATATAGGTGAACATGAACTTGCAAAATAATTTAATATTCACTAATGTAATTTTTGACAAGCAGAACTATGCACATTGCTTACTTATGCATTGAACTACTATTCCTAGGTTTGTCAAGAAAATCAAGGGTGTATATAGGACACACGGTACTAATTGTATGGAAAAATGGGAAACCAGCCTGGAAATGGGTGAACATCAAATAGAGTATATATGGATTTGGCTGGCCAGGATTGGTTTATAATGTAAGTTATTTTTAGGAAAAGGAATCTTTTGAGAGCTTATCCTAGTTGTGACTGAAAAAAAAAAATAGAGACATTGTTTTATTGATGGAATTTCAGTCTTTTAACAGTCTTGAGTTTAGACCACTCCTTACTGAAATTAGCACCTGACTCTTTGGTGCGGAATTGAAAGCACATGTTTCAAACACATGTAGGTCCAGAAAATGCCGCGTCTCATATCCTTTTCTCTACACAGAAGCTGACATCCAGGTTTCATCTACACTGATAAATAAAGGTTTTGATAATGAGCACTCAGAAATTTAAAGTTATTGAATTTTTAATATCATGGTGTTTGCATAGGTTTACTATGGAAGCTGAATTAGTACAGTGAGTCCTGAAAAAGCTTGCATAGTTTCTTTAATATGCTTGCACTGAACGTCGGATCACTTTGATAAAATACAACCACATATCATTTAAAGCACACACCAGCCCCCACTCCTCAAAGCAGATGATTTCTTTCATGTAATATAAATAGCAAGACTGGCAATATATTTAAACTTATAGGTCGGACTTTTACTTTGTAGCTCAAGAAATTTGAGTTGTACACATAACCCTTGATTTCTTAGTGGTATTCGCAGTAATAGTGAAACTTTCAGTAATATATGTGTCATAATTTTCCTTTTTAATGAGCACTCACACATCTTCATGGTTTAGATATGGTAGAAAATTACAAGACAGAGAATATCAAAGTGTTATTGTTTCGTATGGTCAGATATTGTGACGCTGCAGTGCAGTTTTTTAAAGCATTATTATATTATCAATAAAGAGTCAGCATATAATTACAGAAGTATATAATTACTTTTCAGTAATTTGCATTTGATAAAAAGAATTTGAACCGTCTCAATTTCCGTTATCAATGATCCATTTTGGTTAAACTTCCTTTCTAAAAGGCACCATTAAAAGAACTGTTGCTGTGTGGCCAAAATAATTAGAACATTTCGAGGTCATTTCAACCAGTCGACCGTTGTCTTGGCATTATCTGTTTTATAAACAGATTACAACTGCACGCATTATGTGAAAGTTGGTGGGTATAGGCTGTGACACTTAAAATACTAATTCTGAATGTAAGTTGTCAACAATTTGTGAAAAGTAATGACATGCTTACAGAAGTATCTGCTGGCATCTTCCCTTTGGCATGGTAATGTATCATGATGTCTGCTGGCATCTTTCCCTTGGCATGACAATGTATCATGATATCTGCTGGCATCTTCCCCTTGGCATGGCAATGTATCAATAAAACTTCAGTCTTGACAATACCGATGACCTAGGGCAACTCTACTATTGCCTGACCAGAAGAAAGGTCACGCTAATTTTTACAATTTATGTCCGTTAAATTATCAGAGGACTGAATTAGAAAGATGTGTGATAGCTCGTTGAAAGAAGAACTTTATTTATATCAAAATGACCCCTAATAACTAACAAGGATAACTGTATATGCAAACACCATTATGAAATCGAAGGCTATGTGAAAAACTGCAACATGGAACGTTCCTATGATTTTTGTATCACGATTACATCAGGGACCTGTGTAAAAATAAAAATAAAATGGAAGTGGTTTTCTTTGCAACTAATACTAGACTGAAAACAAGTAGGCGGAGTAGTCATCGGATACTTATCATCACTGACGTACGCGAATTGTTAAGATAGGTTGTATTTTGTAAAGGGTAGAAAGTGAACTCAGATTTATACTCAAGGTGAGATTCTGTATTCACTCGGACAAAGACGAGTACGAAGTAGTAAAGTTTTACTCCACTCAGCCAATTTTTACTAATCAAGATGAGTGGATCAATTATTATCCTAAAGAAAAGAGATGGATGCATACCATAATATGTCATGATAGATGCTGACATCTATTTATCATACTAGCATCCCGCAATCCATCCATCCACCCACCCACCCTCCCACCTCCCCAGATACCTAGCCATCTATTAGGAAGAAATAATCTAATGCAGCACTCGATGCTGTAAGCTGTCTTGCTACATTAACATTGCTGTTCGTGGGTTATTTTACGAAAAGCAATTCGTAGTTGGTTAACTGGATGACAAGAAATAATGAAATTAGAAAAGTGTCTCTTTTAATCGATTCCAAAGAAATAATAGAGAGTATCCTATTTTCATGCCCATCCTTTTACGACTCATCTTTCAAGAAAACTAGCGATGTTTCATTAAAGACCACAGCACTTTCAATCCCAAACATGCGAAACCTAGCATGATATATGCCATTATGCTATTTAAGGAAAATTTTACTATTTTAGCTTACTATTTTAGTCGAGTTAGAAGTCAGAAGCTACTGTACAAAAGTTTAAGTGGAACTTTTGAAAAACATTTCCATTAGAGACGTCGATGAGGTGGGTTTGTTGCATTAATTTTTAAAAGACTAACACTAATGGCTATCTTTACTTTAGGCAGTATCTTTTCTTTGTGTAGACTATATTACCTCTAAACAATGGATGTGCGTGTGTTACGTTTCGGCAGTTAAATAAAGCTAACTCCCGATTCGCTAAGTAACAATTAGGCTTCTGTTTTTATGTGAATTTTCGTGTTTCATAAATGTCTTAATCTGTAAAATTAGATCTAGTTGAGATCATGACTCCGAGGAATGAGTAAAGGGTACTTTTTTGTCGTAACAAGGTCAAAGGGAAGTATATCGTTAGTCTTGAGAGACGAATCTGTAAAAGGGGCAAAAGAGAGCAAGGTACCGTATTTTAGTTGTACACGATTTTTCTTTGATAGGAGTCTGAAGATAAATGTTTGAATCTATTTATGTAAGAATTTCTTACATTATTTTCTTCACAGGAGTCTTGATTTTATTCGTTTATAAGTCATATGAAATAATGTATACTAGAAATTGATATTATTAGTACTGTAGGAAGTGATTACACTGAATTGTTAGTTTAGCGTATAGAACAGTTAAGACCTGAAGTGAATCTCGTTAATTCACTTGTATAATTAAGATGTGAATAATCTTAACCTTCGAAGTGGTGTATTAGCATTGGAGCAATAAGGAGGGTTGTTTGTTGTCGACCGTATGTGTGTATGTGTCCAACATTAGTCAAAATAGTGATTAATAGCTCAGACGGCAGGGGATTAATTGCTTATTAAGCGAGGCCAGACCATGCTATAGATCGACTAATGATGTTAAATAGTCTGTTAGAAATGTACAATAATCTTCCTGTACTATGTTTGTTAGGGAAGGAACTGAGCTACAGTTTATATGGTAACTGGATGCATTAAGGGGATACCTTAGGTTCCTGTAATATTTAATGAGGGATATGTACAGTAATTACTCCATGGTATGCAAATTTTATAACCTGGAACTATATTAGCAGTTAGTGTCTGTTTGAATTACGATATGGCGACAGCTGATGTAACGTGAGAGGAGATTAAGTTCTATTCAAGTAGTAAGAACCTAACAAAATATTTAGGTTTTATATTACTCTATTTTAACACTTTTGAATTACGATATGGCGACAGCTGACGTAACGTGAGAGGAGATTAAGTTCTATTCAAGTAGTAAGAACCTAACAAAATATTTAGGTTTTATATTAATCTATTTTAACGCTTTTGAATTACGATATGGCGACAGCTGACGTAACGTGAGAGGAGATTAAGTTCTGTTCAAGTAGTAAGAACCTAACAAAATATTTAGGTTTTATATTAATCCATTTTAACACTTAGATAGCTCCACACAACAACACAACGGGAGAAGGTAGAAGTAATACGACCCATATTGCAGTTAATGACCTGTAAGAGGCTGGATGAGAGAAGGGGTCATTTTAGGCAGCATCAAGGGAGCCAGAGGGATAAATCAACCCGAGCCTACTACCGGTGTTGAATCATGAGTGACCGCATCCAAGTCATCAGGTTTTTCAGGCATGCTGGATAGTTGAATTCGAATGTTCGCTTGATTTTATGATGAAATTTGTTATATCTGTGTAAACAGGACTGGTAATTGCCATTTTTTATAACTTTGGGTAATTATGTTCGAGTAGAAGTGTATCCCTTCAAGTGTCTTGTATAATTTTATCGTGTTTATGTAATTGATTAAAATGTTATATTTTATATACGGGTTCTCTTTGCAAACAATATAGGAAGAAAAGAAAGAATAAATGAAAACAGAGGTTACAGATATCCTCCTTCACCAATCATCGGCTCCATTGTTTTATTTCTTAATTCTTACATTCCAAATCAACATTTAAACCACTTCTTTACAAAATGTTACAAACTGAACAAATTTGTATAAAAGTAAGCAAACCAGTCTATGTAATATCGATCATGTTGTGATTTGAGGTTACTATCATCGCAGTGCATGCATATTGCTCAGCTTTCAGTCTTGTTGCAACGCAGACAGACAATATATATCAATATGAACATTAATATCAGAACTCTCCGATCAGAAATTGTTTAATTTAATTGCATGATATTTTTGGTCTTAATCATTTATATCCAAATCATTTGCTGCTTAAAGTTAAAACTAGAAACTTTACTTTGATTTTGCTTTCTTCTTATAAAGCTGGATGTCTTCATAATTCCTCTGTACTGAGCTACTAGCTGTCCCGAATACGTTTTAATTCAACAACTTTTGTTTCTTGCGCTCTGTTCATTCCGTTCTTTGGGAATTTATTTTACATGGTCTATCTCTTTTTTTAAATATTCAGACTTCAATTTCCTGTTGGTTCCCAATGGTAGTTCTGTCCCTTGTAACAGATTGGTATTTATTTCATTTCCACACCAGCATTGCCATTACGTAGTACTCTAGTTTTCGTAAGTAGCAAACACACTTGAAGAAATTTTGTGTTTATGTTTGTCCTGCATTTTTGAGAACACTATTCTCCAGAACTTTTAAGCTCTTTCATTATATTCTTGCTGAAAATCCCCTGTTCTAATCTCCTAACTAGTGATAAACAAACCAGTGCCTTACTCAGCTTGCTTCAAATGGAACCCTGTTGATCAAGTAACATGTAACTGTGTTGTCGAATGAATGGATTCCAAACATCACTCCACTCTGTCACTCTGTTTTCAGCTTCAGAAATTTATTCCTTGATTCTCCCAAAACAATATCTTTATAACTCATTTGTTGATTCGTGTATGAATTCAAAATCTTCTGACGCAGTATCATTCAAATTAGCACTAGACTAGAATATACCAATTTGTCATTCTAATATACCATTGGAATATCTATTTGGGAATCAGTGAATAAATTCAAAGAAAATGGTACAACTGATAGCAAAAATAAAAATATGACTTTCATGTCAAGTCCTCTCACTATTTTTAATTTTCTCTAGAGATTGAGACTCAGCCAGGCAAAATCTGCATACAAAATAGTGGAAGACCGAGATCGAAATGTATACCCTTGTAATCCTCTCTTCTTCCTACCTAGATCATGAACGATTCATATAAACTGTAGCAGGATTGTTTCTGTTCCCTGCCTGTATTTATAACGTCATTCCTTAAGCCAATGTGAATAGTGAAGATTCTACTAATCCAGATGAGAAAAAGGAACTTCCCAATCTGATTGATATTGCATTAAATATTTGCCAGAATTATCCTGCAAGTATTCAGCATTAACTTTGATGACTAACTTACCCATCTGTATGGGCAACGAACAACGCTTTATTAAAACTTACATTAGACTTCATCACGTGTTGGAGACTAATATCTGATGAAATGACCCGTTCCCGTTTTCTCAACTGTGCTCGTGAATTTCTGATAATTTACACCAAAGCAGCAGACAACGCGGATCACAGTTCATCTGATACGATGTCGGAGAGCATTGTCCTATTCGTACTGAAAACCAATGCTGTTTGAATATTACTTTGAAAGTCTCTGCAATACCATCGCTGGCCCTGAAATTAATGTTTGATGATGATCATTCCGCTGCCCAGATTACTTAGATCTTTTGCTGGTAGGTTAAAACTGATGGTCCTTCTTTTTTCACTTCATGATCCTGCTCTTTGACGTGACTGACCTGCCCTTTAAACAACTCTTCAAGCTTACTCTTTCTGAGTCACTGATGCTTTGAATATTACATGGCGTGACATGGAAATAGGATGAATTTACTCAGTTTTTGATGAAGACTTCCATCGGTATGTTGGAGACCTTAAGTGCAGAGTATATGGTGTATATCATTACCCACTGCGTACCATGACTTCAATTCAATAATCACCGTTTTCTAAATGAATATAATAATACACATTTTCTTCGCAATCCTTTCTGCTTTCTGTTCCCCCTCCCCTCTCATGCATAAGGCACAACTACGCAGAAATGTGGAGTGAGAGAGAAAAGGAATTTTGGCTCGAATAAAACCTTGAAATAGAAATTACACCTAGTAACCTACAAGAATATGGTTCGTCGTAATGATATGTGTGCACTTTTCTTGGGAGTTATCAACAGTGTTAATCAATGATACAAAGTTGCAAACCATGTCAACATCATACGGTAAATTTCTCGTTTACGTGGTACACATACTGTGATGTATTTAATATTCTGTTATTGTTGTTGTTTTTTTAAACATATTAAAATGTTCTAAAAATCAATTATTATTAATTAAATATGAAAATGTCCAAAGGCCGCTCTCTCTCTCTCTCTCTCTCTCTCTCTCTCTCTCTCTCTCTGGACCATCGTAGCAAGATACGGGCTAAAATGTATGAAGTGACGAGCGTAGGGGATTTTCATTTGAATGATGGTAAAAGTTAAGTAAAACCGACTAAAGGATGAGAGAGAGAGAGAGAGAGAGAGAGAGAGAGCGTTTTATGGTCAGTGGTACTGTTACTAAAGCAGAATAATGACTTAGATCAACTGTAAACTGTAAATATATTAAAATATTTTCATTACCTCTTGTTGGTTCGCCATTTCGCTTAATTTCTATTCCACATTAATTTCCAGGCGCCGGTATGTGAATGGCTAATCGTTCATGTGAATGGTATAGCTAACCAAGCGTTTGTAGTGCTCTACTTGCATCATTAAAACGGTTTTTCATGTTTAAATAATAAGTGTGTATTATACTGATTTAATTAATGTCAAGAAAAATAGAAACTAAAAGACGAAAACAATCAACTTATCAATATGGAAAGGTGATTATGAATAGTCACAAAAGGCACAGAACTACATTTTGTAGCAGACATACTCAGGGATGTGAGGAGTTCATTTGCTCGGTCAATACTCAGTTGCTTGTTGTAAATCTTAACTCCGTTCAAAGGGCAAATAAATGTATTTGTATGTGATGTAAATAAAATATATGTAAAGTATGTACGCTGTATCAATGACATACCACTCGTTGTATACATTATTTGTTAAAAGGAAACTCCGCAAGCCTCGTTTCCTTTTAATGAAAAATGTATACAGCTCGTGGTATGTCATTGATACAGAGTACATACTATACATATATTCTATATTTATACCACATCCATTAAAATAACATGGCATTTAAAGTGTTGGTATAAAGCAAATTGATATACTAATACGATTGGTATATCAATTTGTGATCCGACCATGGCGCAATAATACGCATATATAAACATTCTCGCAACCGTGTGCTATTGATTCTAGATCAGTGATGAATTTGCACACATTAATCATTAGTGACATATGAAAATAACGATAAAAAGGTTAATAATCCCTGTTTTCTAAATGAATTGAATATGGTACACAATTTCATCGCAATCCTTTCTGCTTTCTGCTCCCCCCTACCTTCTTATGCATAGCGGAAAAAAACTACGTAGAAATCTGAAATGAGAGAGAAAAAAAATTTGTAGTGGATATGAAAACCTTGAAATTGAACTTCCACCAAGTAACCTTCAAGAATATGGTTCGTCGTAACGGTATGTGTGCATTTTCTTGGGATTTATCTACAGTGTTTATATAATCAATAACACAAAGTCGCAAACTCTGTCGACATTATACAGTAAATTTCTCGGTTACGTGGTGCATATACTGTGATGTATTTAATGTTTCATTCTTGTTGTTGTTTTTTAAACCTATTACAATGTTCTAAAAAGATAATAATTAAATTTGAAAAGGCCTCCCCTACACTTTCTCTCTCTCTCTCTCTCTCTCTCTCTCTCTCTCTCTCTCTCTCTCTCTCTCTCTCTCTCTCTCTCTCTCTCTCTCTCTGGACCATTGTAGCAACATACGGAAAAAATCTATGAAACGACAAGCGCAGAGGATTTTCGCTTGTGACATCCAACGATGTCTCTGGACTTATGATGATGGTAAAAGTTAAGTCAAACCGACCAAAGGATGAGAGAGAGAGAGAGAGAGAGAGAGAGAGAGAGAGAGAGAGAGAGAGAGAGAGAGAGAGAGAGAGAGAGAGTTTATTGTCAGTAGTACTGTTATTAAAGCAGAATAATGACTTAGATCAACTGTACATATATTAAAATATTTTAAGTACCTCTTGTTACCTCTTGTTGGTTCGTCATTTTGCTTCGTTTCTATTCCGCATTAATTTCCGATGCGACGATACGTGAATGGCTGAGCGTTCATGTGAATGGCGTAGCTAACCACGTGTTTATAGTGCTCTACTTTCTTCATTAAAACGGTCTTTCGTGCTTAAACCATAAGTGTGTATTATACTGATTTAACCAATGTCAAGAAAAATAGAAACTCAAAAAAGAAAACTATCAACTTATCAATATGCAAAGGTGATTGTGAATAGCCACAAAAGGAATAAAACTACATTTTGTAGCGGACACACTCGGCAGCGATGTGGGGAGTTAATTCACTCGGTCAATACACAGCTGCCTGTAGTAAATTTAAACTGCGTTCAAAGGGCAAATATATGTATTTGTATCTGATATAAATAAAATATATGTATATTATGTACGCTGTATCATTGACATACCACTCGCTGTATACATTTTTAATTAAAAGCAAACTCGGCAAGCCTCGTTTCTTTTGGCTGAAATATTTATACATCACGTGCGTGGTATATCAATGATACAGCGTACTTACTA